>APFE030188536.1:184529-220792 GCA_000404065.3 Pinus taeda
ATGTTATTTGTTTCATGGACTCCTTGACTTTCATGTTAAATATGTTTTATGATATTGGTTTTTCAGGTGCTATTTAATCGTTTTCCTTGTTTGTGTTTGCAAGTTCACGACAAAGGAACTCATTTGGATCAAAGGAGTGAAGGCATCCCCAAACTTGTGTTGGACATAAGGTAGGCTCTAAACACACTTGTTTGCCATTATTTATAAAAGCATATTTAGAGAAATATAGTGTCTGCTTGGTTTGCTTGTCATTAGGTCTTCTTTAGATTCTAGGAAGGTCTATCTTGTCCGCAAGATCGACTCATTCCGCATGACAAGAGCGGTTCACACACTAATGATTCATTGATGACTTAGGGCACTAGACTAGTATGGCAAGATGATTGACACATGTGGTTTCTTCTAGCCATCACACTACGTAGTGGTCAACAGTAGGACTTGGAAGTGACGGGATTAAAATATGGATGTGGGATCTAGGGACCATTGGGTTAGTGGACTACCTTATTCCGGTATGACCATGGGAATGATAAAGACAAGACCACATCTTCCTTGGGATGAATGGTCAGGGATTGTTAATATCATAACTATGGATTGAGGAAGGAATTCCCTACTATTGTTTTTCCCAGAGACTGGACATGGATTGGTAGATTCTTACCGGGATGCCTTGGAAAAATATATTTCCCCGTAGTTGACTTAACCCTTATTAGTGTTTTGACAAAGGATTATAAGAGTGGATGACTTTGCAAGACCATGTGAGGGTCGGATTTATGACCAGACTGATGCAAAATCCACATGGTGGTATCACTTTGAGATTAGTATGGGACCTTAGAGCTACAAGGAATAATAGTTGGGTCACATATTGGGGAGAGTGTATTCCCACCTAGAAAGCACACCTAGATATCTCGGTGGGCCTCCCTTTGGGAGTAGGTATAACACTTCCGAGGGGTATGTTGGGATGGCATAACACTTCACATGGATGGCCTTATGACCAGAAGGAGATGGATGTCATTGGCTTAAAGGGACAAGGGACCTATTCTATGAGACTTGATTTGTACCTTAAGGAGTTCACTCTTGAGGATCCTAGGATCAATTTCCCAGCATGACAATTTCCCATGGAGTTGACAAGGGTTTGGCAGTATCGAGGTACTCTTCATGTCAATATTATGTGGGAGTCCTCTTGCACCCATAAATTTTTGGATTATTCATGGAGCAAGGGGTGCTTCACGTCGAGCATGAAGATTTGGAATCCTAGTATCGATGGATTCCTTTTTGAAAGGCTATCACATAGATCTGGGGTGACTTAATGACACATTTGGGACCCCATTATTGCTTGCAGGGGCAGTTTGGGTTAGAAAATAGAGAGATCACTTGTTCAAGCATTGCACGAGGGGAAGTAAATTTAGGGAGGGAGGAATGTAATGTCCCCATTTTTTAATTTATAATATGAGGATGTTAGCATGGGCCACAAGGAGGCCATGCACACCACTAGATAGGGAAGTGTAATTTTTGGAAGAAAAGTGGGGGCCACCAAGGAGGAAATGCACATTATTAGAGAGGGAGTGTGATTTGGAGGTAAAGTGGGGGCCACCAAGGAGGTAATGTGAACCATTATAGAGGGAGTGTGAGTTGGAGGAAAAGTGGGAGCCACCAAGGAGAGCATATGAGGCCAAGCTCATTTAAAGACAAGGAGGGAGCACTTTAGATTATCTTTTGACCATCACACTTTAGAAATTAACATATCTTGGAGCTGTTTAGAACAAGGTCCAGAGTTATGTTGAGTACAAGGAATCTCATTTGAGATTCCAAGCTAGTTTTAGAGAACTTCAAGTGTCTCCCTAGCTGGAAATCTGGGATTTCTATTTTAGGGCTTCCACAGAGTATCATATTTTGTATTATGAATCAATAGTGTGCATCCCCTGGGGGTAGCGGTAATGTGAATTAACATGTCAGTTGGGTCTCTTTAGTAATTTTGGCAGCAAGAGTCAAAGGACTTATTCCTATGCTTTAGAGATACAATTTTGGAGGATATTGCAGGTGAAGAATAGGGGAGTTTGTGGGGGACAAGTTCTACAAATTTTCAATGTGTATTCTCTTTGGGAGGGCTTGCATACAACTTTGATGAGTTATATCGAATTCTATATTTGGAGCAGGAGCTGGGGGTTTGCTACAAAGTATTTTAGGTAGGATATTTGGGGGAATTTCTAGTAGTGGGATTGAAGGCATTGTCAAAGGAACATTTCTTATAGAGGGCCATATAAACATTTCTTTGGTGTGTTCTCCCATCTTCTGTATTGAAGCCAAACCCTTCTTAGGTTTTTCTAGGTTTTTGGGGATGATTTGGTGGGTGTGTTTCAAGGGTGATATAGGTATTTTATAGACGAGGTCATCCTCCTATTCAACTAGTCTACAGTTGATTATCCACAGGACAATGCACATTTTCATTATGGGCCCTACTTCATTTGGATCATATTCTTGGCTTTTTCTTTACTCGTTGAGCAAGCCTAGGTTCTATTGTAACATCTCATTTTATGTACTTATATTGATGATTAATAAAATGGATTAGTGATTGCTAGAGTATGTTGTGTATTTGATTTGTTGGTTGTGTTAATTTGGCTATTTATTAGTTACCATTTTTTGTTTCAAACCTATCTATGTTATTTACTACATTTTCCCAAAAGGGGATATTACATTTTGGAATTTCATCATCAAATGTTTTTTACACGTATCTTTTGGCTAATGTGGTCCTGACAAACATTGTCAATTATTATTTATATTTACTTGTAAGTATTGTGGAAGTATTGGCTTTGGGAAACAAGACTAAATTTTGTTGGTAGATGTAAATCTTAGTAATTGTTATGAATAAAGTAATATTTCACTTTTTTGTTATTTTGAAAATACAAGAGGATACACCACGGGAGCAGTTAGGCCCCAAATGTTAGGAAACATTTAAAAACCAGTTGTAGTCCAACAAATGACAGTGGGCATAAAATACTCCATATTCTAGGGAATGAGGTCCACACCACAAGAATGATCATGATTGGAGAGAAATATCATGAATGGAATATGATTTAGAAAACAAGATTGTGGGAGAGAAAGGAAATCTAGAAATAAAGTCAAGGTTTCGGTGGGATATAAACACTAGACCTACATAGATAAACCTTTCAAACCAGATATAATAGGACATTTCTAGGGCTTGAGGAGGAAAATCCATGAAATTTACTAATTTGTTTCCTAACACAAAAGAGCTTGACACTCAAGGGGAAATCCTTGAAGTAAGAATTCATTGGTTGGGAGTAATATGATTATTCCTATTATATTTAAAAAAATAGAAATAAGTTTTTTGAATTATTTGATCACGTGTTGCGGAGAAATTGAGTTGTATATATTATTTATGTTTCTATGTGATAGATAGGGATGATTGTAAAAGGCTCATAAAGTAAAAAGTTATTTCCCTGGAAAAGTTTAAGTTTTGTTATTTTTAAGTTTATGAAAGTAATCTTGTATCTATTGTTAAACAAAAAATTGTTATTTAAATTATAAAATGATGTTGACCAAAATTAATAAATTCGTTTTCAGCTAGGGATCATACTTACCCCTGTATGATCCTTGCATTGCATTGAACTCTACCCTTGTGCACAAGTCATATTACAAGAATTAAGATCTGAGTGAATCTTAAGAAAATTGGAGTAAACTTTTGTTAAGTTATGGTATGTTCTATGCTTATAACAATTTACTTCTTTTTCTTATTGTATTCCATAGATTAGCAATCACATGTACATAAAGTACAGTGCAGATAGAACATTAAACGAGCGACAGAAAACAAGCCAAGACAAAAGACACAAGATGTACAGCTAACCAGGGACAAACCCCACAATGTGTGGGGAAACCCTTTGATCAAATCTTCTTTTATCTTCAATAATTCAGCATAGATAAATAATACAATAAATGTGATTCATATCAGTAGTAGCAAACCCTAGATCAACAACATTAGCGTTAGCGACTTCATCATCAAACTAGGACAGATGATATCTCACAAACCGACCGTCGGATCGGCTTGATTCCACCACCAAAACTTGCAACTTCCAGAGGAGGTTCAGATGAAACTACATTGCAGTTTAGATGAGGAGATCTTCTAGTCCACGCAGGTCAATCATTACTTCTGTAGTTGCAGCTTCAATTTCGGCAGATTCTGGCTTCAAACTAGGGAAGTCGATATCTTGCAAACTGTCCATCAGATTGACTTGATTCCACCACCAAAAGTTGCGGCTTTCAAAGGAGGTTCAAATGAACCTACAATGAAGTTTAGATGAGGAGATATTCTAGTCCACGTAATTCAATCTTTACTTCTGCAGTTGCAGCTTCAGTTTTGGCAGCATCCGGCTTCGAACTAGGGCAGTCGATATCTTGCAAACCATCCGTTGGATTGACTTGATTCCACCACCAAAATTTGCAACTTTAAGAAGAGGTTCAGATGAACCTATAATGCAGTTTAGATAAGGAGATCTTCTAGTCCATGCAGGTCAATCTTTACTTATATAATTGCAGCTTCAGTTTCAGCAACTTTTGACTTCACATGTGTGAGGGAGAGACCCTTTTCTGCGCAGTAGAGAAGAGACTCTTTTCTACACAGTAGAGAGAGAGAGATGTGATGAGATGAGTGAGTCCAAATAAGGAAAATTCCTCTTGTATTTATACACAACATTGGTGTTTGAATAGATGCGACTGTTGGGCTTCTGAGCCTACATGAGTTGTAGGTCGGCTTGATAATAATTCCATAATCAAAATAAATTCATATCTCCATGAATACTTATCAGAATCAGATGATATTTATATAAATCCTACACCTCTCGACAAGAGGAATCTAATAAAAATATTATCAGCCATGAATAAGATGACCCATATGAATTTTTTTCCCTAGTTTCCAATTTTAACACTCCCTCTCAACTAGGGAGAACTTCTTCTACAATCTATCTATCGGTCTTTACTATTCATCCATCAAATGCACTGCCCTGTACAGCCTAACCCTTTGCTTGCTTTGCTCTATTTTGCCTATTTTGCTTTGTCTTGTTCTGCGCTATACCAATCTGTATTGTTCTACTCTGTTCTACTCTGTTCTTGCATTTTTCTGTTCTGCTCTGCTTTTGTCTAAATTATGAAGAAGAAGAAATGATCGAGGATGTATCATACTGACTCAAAGTCAGTCTTAGAGTATGTACCACTTGTCCTAGACCAGTCTCAACCAACCCGAAGTCAGCGTCATAGTGAGTACAACTCCACTGTTCCCAGACCAATATCATCCTCCATTGACTCAAAGTCAGTCTCAGAGTGCATACCACTGGTCCCAGACTAGTCTCAACTGACCCGAAGTCAGCTTCATAGTAGGTACCACTCCTACCACTGGTCCCAGACCAGTATTGCAGTCTCAGAGAGTGTACCACTTGTCCCAGACTAGTCTCAACTGACCCAAAGTCAGCGTCATAGTATGTACCACTCTCACTAGTCCCAAACCAGTACTGCACTGACACAAAGTCAGCCTTAGAGTATGTACCACTGGTCCCAGACCAGTCTCAACCGACCTGAAGTCAGTGTCATAGTATGGTACAACTCCTACCACTAGTCCCAGACCAGTATCATTAATCCTAGATCAATGGAGGTCACCCTAGCGTAGGGAGTATGGTAGATACAACGATGCATCCATCAGTACTACTATGGTTCCTAACTTCATTTCCCTGCTCATTGATCAGATGAGAGGTACTTCCCATGATTCCCAGACTGCATGGGTAGGATACCTCGACAGGAGAGCTAATCAATCCTGTCCTCACAGGAGAACACATCAATCCTGCTACAATTGCCATGGAGAACACATCAATCCAGACCGCCATGGAAAACACATCAATCCAGGCCTCACAAGAGAACACATCAATCCTGCTACAATCACCATGGAGAACACATCAATCCAGGCCTCACAGGATAACACATCCATCCTACTACAACGGCCATGGAGAACACATCAATCCAGGCCTCATAGGAGAACACATCAATCCTGCTACAATCGCCATGGAGAACACATCAATCTAGGTCTCACAAGAGAAAAAATCATCCTGTTCCACAAGAGAGCGAATCATCTTGTACCACAAGAGAGCGAATCATCTTGTTCCAATGTGCACCATCAGGGGAGGGTGAGTCACCTTAGGGTTGTATGTTGCTCTAGTAAGAACCGCAAGCCCTTAGAGCTCCTAGATCTTAATGTATGCAGCATGCAAGACCCTTGTACAAGGGTTTCTTGATGACTCCAAGTTGTTTGGGAAGATCACAGATTAGATCTTTCCTCGGGGCTTTGACAAGGTGTATCGACCTGTACATCATCTTAATGTGATGGAGCCTCCTTGCTCATCAACTTACCATATCCCAGATGATGTCTATCTACTGGAGCAATCGACGAATACGGGATTCCTCAATAATCGAATCCCTCCTCAGGTTGTTACAGAGAATCATAGTGGTATGTGTTCAAACAACTCACTGAAGAGCTTCCCCAACCAGGCAGCTTCATACAATATCATACTCGTAGATATGTATCTAGTCTTGACGATGCTTATGGAAACCAACTTCTGCTTCCTGCTCATCCATTATATCAAAGTAGAATCCAAAGAGAAACAACACTAAAAAGTGCTCCATTGATCCTCCACACTACCTTCCTAATCAACATTCGAATAATCATGCAGTTTCATATTTCCGGCAGAGTATCTCAATCAATGAGAGATTGTGTCCTAAAGACATCTCAGGAGATTTTTGGCATCAATCCAGTGAGGCTCAACCAAATATGAGCTGACGATGCTAACTGCAAAACATATGTTTGGACGGAGGTTCACTAACAATGCGAATGAGTTTATGAAACTCAGAGGCATTTCCCAAATGTGGTCTGACATCACTACCATATAAATTCTAAAAGTTAAGATCCTCGAGGTAGTCACAGGCTTGTAGTCCATCATACCGAATATTTCCAATATCCTTATCACATATTTTCCTTGAGATAGGAAAATTTCCCCTGGCTTCTACCACACTTCAAGTCCTTGGTCCTTCATTTCAAATTCAAAAGCCAACTCCCTCTTACATTTGTGAATGAGAGGGTTTGCACCTGTTAGAAAGAGGTCATCCACATACAACACCAGTATGAGAGGCTTGTCATCTTCAACCTTAAAGTAAAGGTTAGGATCAGCTTCACTCCTAGTGAATCCTAGGTTCATCAATGCTCATGGTGCTTGCTTTAGCCCATAGAGAGCCTTCTTCAACCTACATACATGAGATTTTCGATCATAAATCTCAAATCCTTTAGGTTGCTCCACATAGACCTCTTATTTGATCGAACAGTGCAAGAATGGAGCCTTGACATCCATCTGATGTAGGTTCCATCCTTATGAAGCTGCAAGGGCTATGATCGAGCAGATGGTCGTATATCTGGTAACAGGTGCAAATATCACATCATAGTCTATTCCTTCCTTCTGGGAGAAACCACGAGCAACAAAACGAGCCTTATAATTTTATGTACTTCCATCTACTTCATGCTTGATCTTGTAAATCCATTTAGAAGTGACAATTGTCTTGTCCTGGAGTCTGGGAACTACTTCCCATACATCATTCTCCATAATAGACTCATATTCTTTGGTCATAGCATCCTTCCATACTTGATGCTTGACGACATTTGAGAATGATGGAGGCTCATTTTGTATGATCGTGCTCATGATGATCAGGTATCCTTGATACCTGTTAGGTTTCTTACTTTCACGGAAGGTTCCTCGGGGTGCAGCATGTCCTTCAGCATCATCAAGTATCCCCCTAAGCCATGAAGGCCTCTTCCTAGAAGAGGAAGGCTTAGGTGGATAAATAGGATCCATGGGTTCCTCCACATCAGGCATTGTTACATCATCTACCCATAGAGACAACTTCCAAAATCGTATAGTTCTTCCTTTTCGCCACACCATTCTGCTCAGGAGTATGTGGTGTAGTAGTCTCCCTCTTAATGCCAGCCTCAAATATGCCTAAGTGAACCAATTGTAATATATCGGAGGTCTTTCTTTGGCTTGAGGGGAATGGTCCCCTTTTGAGATTTCCTTCGACACATCCTGGACAAACACCTCCTTTCTCTACTCAGAATTCAGACATCCCTGTCACCATTTATCTTACACCGAGTAGAGCTTTATAATGAAGGTGGGCAAACCTCCAATTCCAAAGTTCATACTGAAGAGATGTTTCATAATATATGACACCTAGTGGAATTCCATCGACTTGATATAATGAATCAACATGAAACCCAAGAGTAAAGGCATCTTTAACACTATTTTTCCATATACGTACCTTGTCGTCGCTGAAGGTTACCTTGTAGCATTTGTCTTCCATTTCCGAGATGGACACCAAGTTCCTTTTGAGGTCAAGTGCATTTAATACATCCTATAATTTCTAGCCTTCTTGAATGGTTGTCCTCTTCCTTGATTCCTAGCTCTCCTCTTACCTTTGCTATTGAATTTTTCATTCCTTTGATTTCCATCAAATGGATTTTGATCATCCTCCCAGTGTGAGTCTTTTCTATCAAGGCACTCCCTTGCATAGTGACCTGCTTTATCGCGGATGTAACAACGACCTTTTCTTCCACCCTTAGGTCCAGCCTTTCCTTTTGATTTAGTCCCGGAATTATTTATTTTCTTAGCATGAGAAGAAAAGGCAGCAGGAGGGCCTTTAGGCATGGGAATTTCTTGCTCTTCTACCCTTGTTTCTTCTTGAATGAATCTAGCCATTAATTCCTCAAAACCAGGAATTAAATAATTGTTCAGAAGAGTAGTCCTGAACATGTACCATTCGGATGGTAATCCTCCAAGATTCATGAGTGCCATTTTCTTGTCAGTAATAGCCTCACGAATACATAGGAGATCATTCTTGATTTCGGTGATCCTTAAGAAGTATGCTTGCATACTCTCATCTTTACCCTTCTTAATTTCCTTCAGCTTATTTCTAAGAAACAAAACACTATTTGCATCACTTACTTTAAATAAACTCACCAGTCTATCGTAGACTTCCTTGGAGGTGTCCAGTTCAGAGATGTAGGCCACCAAGTGCTTGTCGATAGAGTCCTGGATGATCTTGTTTGTTTTGATTTCTCTATTTTTCCATTTGTTCCAGGTAGCAGCGGATGCATTTGATGGAGGCTCAACAATATTGCCTCTTACATGGTCCAACACTCCTTGATCTTCTACGGTTAGATCGATATACATATTCCATCTGTGATAGTCAGTGTTCTCACAGAGCTTGTCTTTGGTAGGAAAGAGTGTTGAGGACCCCATAGTTCTTTCAGGATAGCCTTGCCAATCTTCTCTTCAGTGATTGCTCTTGCTCTTGCTTAGGCTTTGTCTTCACCTCAGCTCTGATTCCATGTTATGTTATGGCATGTTCTATGCTTATAACGATTTACTTATTTTTCTTATTATATTCCAAAGATTAGCAATCACATGTACATAAAGTAAAGTGCAGATAGAACATTAAACGATTGACAGAAAACAAGCCAAGACAAGAGACACAAGATGTGGTAGTTAGCCAGGGATAAACCCCACAATGTGTGGAGAAACCCTTTGATTAAATATTCTTTTATCTTCAATAATTCAGCAGAGATAAATAGTACAATAAATTTGATTCATATCAGCAGTAGAAAACCCTAGATCAGCAGCATCAACATTAGCGACTTCATCATCAAACTAGGGCAGATGATATCTCACAAACCGACCGTTGGATCGGCTTGATTCCACCACCAAAAATTGTGGCTTCCAAAGGAGGTTCCGATGAAACTACAATGTAGTTTAGAAGAGGAGATCTTCTAGTCCACGTAGGTCAATCTTCATTTCTGCAGTTGCAGCTTTAGTTTCGGCAGCATTCGGCTTCAAACTAGGGCAGTCGATATCTTGCAAATTGTTCGTCGGATTGACTTGATTCCACCACCAAAAGCTGCAGCTTTCAGAGGAGGATCAGATGAACCTATAATGTAGTTCAGATGAGGATATATTCTAGTCCACGTAGGTCAATCTTTACTTCTGCAGTTGCAGCTTCAGTTTCGGCAGCGTCCGGCTTCAAACTAGGGTAGTCGATATCTTGCAAACCGTCTGTCATATTGACTTGATTCCACCACCAGAAGTTGCGGCTTTCAGACAAGGTTCATATGAACCTATAGTGTAGTTTATATGAGGAGATATTCTAGTCCACGTAGGTCAATATTTACTTTTGCAGTTGCAGCTTCAGTTTCAACAGCTTCCGGCTTCACATGTGTGAGGGAGAGACCCTTTTCTGTGCAGTAGAGAAGAGACTCTTTTCTGCACAGTAGAGAGAGAGAGATGTGATGAGATGAGTCAGTCCAAATGAGGAAAATTCCTCCTATATTTAGACACAATGTTGGTGTTTGAATAGATGCGACTGTTGGGCTTCTGAGCCTACATGAGTTGTAGGTCGTCTTCATAATAATTCCATAATCAAAATAAATTCATATCTCCATGAATACTTATTGGAATCAAATGATCTTTATATCAATCCTACAACTCTCGACGAGAGGAATCTAACAAAAATATTATCAGCCATGAATAAGATGACCCATATGAAGTTTTTCCCTAGTTGCCAATTTTAACAACTTTTCATGCACTCTAAGAGTCACTATATAGTAAAACCCTTACCATGGACATAATGTTTAGAAGGAATATAAACTCAGTGAATTGTTGGCATATGCCCTGTACAAAGGAAAATCCCTAAATTAAAGGAGTTGAGGGTTTAATAAAAGGAAAACTTGTAAAAAAAATGAACAACTGGCATTCATCATAATAGTTGGAATAGAGAGGAAATTATACAAGATCCTTTAAAGTAATCACTTGTAAGAAGTGTTAGATGTACGAATGAGCTCTCGAGATGCTTAAGAAAGTAAGAAAAAAACCAAAAAAATCAAACCTAGTTAAATAAACTGTTGGGAAAAAGTTGGAGGTAAGCGACCCAAGGAGAAACTCCTCATTTCCTCCACGAAACAATTCCTTGAGGTAATTACAAATTAATCCTGTAAAAATGAAGTTCAAAATTAGTGAATAAATCTATGGTGAATAAATCGGGGATTGAAAAAATGATTTTCACTTAAAGTTGCAAAATGATCCCTATGAGGAACTAGCCTCAGGGAAACTTAGAGCAAAAACGAAACTCGAGGCTAGGGATCGAGATATATCACAACCCATAAGTCAGAATTCCCTCATATTTATAGGAGGCCTAGGAGATACACTAGCATAGTAGTGGCTAAGAGATCAAATTTTTTCTATGGTTGGTTTGTCGAGAAATTGATGCCCTAGGAGCCCTAATGTCACTAGTAGAAAATGGTGAAATTAGTGACTAGGTGACTAAAAATGTTAGTCACCACAACTTTCCCAAGTGAAATACTACCAAAAATTAGCAATATTAAGAGACCCAACTAAAAACTATTAACATAAATGACTAATTTAGTCCGAAGTTAAAATATATGACTAGTTAATATGTAATACTACTAAAAATGACTAACTTGAATGACTAATTTAGTCTAGGAACAAAAATATGACTAACTAACAAGAACTACAATAATATGAATTATTCATTTATGTTAGTCATTTTAATTGCATCACTTCAACAATCTAAAATTACAAGTCATAATGGACTCAAAGGCTGTTATAGATTGGATGAAAGGTTATGCTTCCTTATACACTTCTTTATTAGATCAGAGGATGATTAAAGTTATGGATCTTATTAGAATCTTTAGGGTCATATCATTTGATCACATTCATAGGGAATTGCAACATGACATGACCACCTATATATGTTGCAATAACTTTGCCAACTTATTTAGTGGGTTGCACATCTATTTCACATTTCTTCTTTCTCTTGAAAAGTGGTGGTGCTAAGGAGAGGGTATTAACTTTGATCAAGGAATGTTCACTTAGTACCACTACCAAGTTTCCTTCGTGTAGCTTGTCAAATGTCTTAAGTTTGCTTCACAACTTCTCATGGTGCTTAAATTACTTGTCTAAACCTATAATTGAGACTACAACCCTCCAACATCTCTAACTATTCAAACTCTTCAACCTTTGTTAGAGTCTTCTTAGACATGCACTCATACTTGAAGCATAACCTAGCACCAGCATCCCGAATGTGCATGCTCATTCCCTATTTTAATGCCTCATTGAAATCACATTATCACACTACTTAAAATGAAATGACCACGTCTTAAGGAAAAACACCCACTTTTCGTATAATGACCTAAACTATGTGAATGACTAGGAGAGAACTCCATTTTCTCAAGATGAAAACATAAGGTCTTACAACCCCATTCACGCAAAAATTTGAATATATTTAACCTAAATAAATATGTGTATTCTACTCCTTCCAAATTTGACATATGAATTTTAATAAACCAACACTTGTTTTTAACTATTAAATCCATTTACTATATACTGTATTTTATTTTTACCCACCTAATATGCAAGAACACCTAAATGTTTCAATTCAACCAAGTTAAAAGTACATGTTTCCTTCCAACATCTCACATTTTTCCTCCATAAACTTTAATAAAAAAATCATTGCATAAAAACATAAACATAAACTTAAAATTAAATTATTTTTAAATGTATTATTATAATAAATATCACCTAATATCACAACCAAGAACATGTAAAATCCCATTAGTTTCTCATATACAATTAAAATATGTAAGTGTAAATAAAATATTGTATCTAATTTTTTTAGCATTGGAAAAATCAAACACTTTTTAAAAATTTAAACTTTAATTTTGCTTTACAATACCCCTCCCAACCACAAACTTTTCATAGTGCAGGAAAATGACATCCCAACAACAAACTTTTCATAATGCGGAAAATGACATCTAAGGGAGTTGTGAATTATGGTTTTAGGACTAGTGGACCCAATATTGAATTCCAACCACCATCGAATCTTTAGTCAATTGATCACTGCAGACCTAATATTGAATGCTACCATCAAATCTTCAGGCTTGATCATGACAGACCCAATATTGAATGCCACCATCGAAACTTCATGGATAGGAAGTGATTCTAGTCGAGGATCCTCAGGACTAGATTTGTTCATAATGTAGTTTAGCATATGGACCTAGCTAGCGAGATATCTATGTCCACTAGCCTCAAGTATCTCTCTTCTCCGCATCACAGTTACAGGTAAACATTGTTCAAATTTTTTCTAAACTACCATCAGAGTCAAACTATTGCTGGAATAGGCAATTACAATGAACCGTGTGTAGAGGAGTGTAGTTTTTGGCCTCAGAAATCGACAATGGAGTTCGATCCAAGAACGATATGGGTGTGTTTGTTGTATGCAGTTTGATCTAAAGTTCAGGTCATGTGATTGAGTACAAGAGAGTCTCGATTCTATAGGCCAACTTCAAAAGGGTTGTGTTTAGTGCGAAATAACTAATCTTCTAGAGCTATTTAAGGAAACAAGGCAACTCTGTAGGGTTTCCAGAGATTGAAATTGTTATCATTCCAAAACTCAGAGGCATCTATTCTCGTTGTCATTGGCAATATCTATCTTCCTAAATCAGTTGTCCCTCTCTCGGTATATTGAAAACCTAGTGAGTTATTCCCAACTTTTAGTTCATCTTTTGTAATGTTCCTAAACAAGAATTTAAGTGATATTTCAAATAAAGAAATAGTGCAGCAGCATAAAATTAAAAACATGTATCAAACACCCATGAAACACTATAAAACTGGAACTGCTGAGACATGTATTATGAAATATGAGAGCATGAGTACAATATATGAATGAAGTGGTACACCTGGGCTTGTCTCAAGGACAGGCTGGACCAAACCCATGTGATGGAATAGCTGGAAAGATGGTTCTTCAGTTGCTGCACCACTATGCACTGCGTTGTCCTAGAAAACTATTGTTCTGCTGATTTCAACTTGCTGGAATGTGATAAAAAACTACCTATAAAATTCTATGCTTTCAATTTTAGGCTCCTTGGACAAAACCCAAAAAAACCCAGAAGGCAATTTCTCTAATTTTGATTTAGATTTTTGGCCTCTTGGAAGCCCCTCTCCGGCTACTACTACCAAATTCAATTTGCAGGAAACAACCTTCAAATCCACCTAGAAACACCCCTCAATTGTTGATTTCACCTATAGTAGTTGATCCCTTGCTCCCCCCTTGGCCAAGATGGTTGTTCACCTAAGCCCCACGAATTTGCTACCAGAGGCCATTACGCAGTCCCTCTACCCATAAATGTGTATTGTTGTGTGTACTGACTGGATGGATGCAAAACTATGAGAAAATACCCTCTTCCCTCTACCTTCGATGCTCTCAAAACTCCCAGTAAGTTAGGGACCTCCTGGCTAGCTCAATCCTCTTCTCCATATTTCTGGCTGCCCAGAAAGTATGCAGTCCCTTCCTCTGTGTGGTTAGATGAATTGTGAATTGATGTTGAAACTCCTACAACCTCTATGGAACAACCTCCCTAGGGCGGACATGGATAGTCCCTAGAAGTAGAGGTTGAATCTTCCCTGCAAAAGACTCATGGCTAAACAACTGTTAGCTCGCTAAGCAGCAGAGCATACAAGAGTAAGTTTATTTGTCAAATAATTAGAATCCCATAAAATTAGAACTCCATCCTCTTTTCTCACTTTGGACCCCCTTAGCCTCTTTTGAGCCCTTCCTTCCACTAGTTCGAATTCCCTCCAACCCATTCCTTGGCCAAGTTTGAATTAGCATGTGGTGGCCCCCATATTCCACTAGCTGCCAGAAATAAATCAAATTGCCTATAGTTCCTAAGTTCTGCATGTGGAGTCCTCCTAAGCCAAAAATGATGCCCACATTCTGTTGCTACACCTCGTGACTAATTAATTTCAGAAGGAACGTGATAGTCCTCCCCTCCCAAATGTTGGTTTCCCTCAAGCAACCTCAAAGCTAGGTGATCTAGTATGTGCTCACTCTCCTAGGTGACATCTTCATCCGACAAGTACTTCTAGTGCACCAAGAACTCCATGACAATTTTTCTCCTCAGTCTCCTCTCCTTGCGTTCCAGTATGGCCTCTGGTTCCAGCTCCAAATGGCCCTCATCGTCCAATGGGCGTAGATCAGTTGTTGCAATCACTTGTTGTCCCAACACCTTCTTGAGGCATGAGATGTGAAATGTGTTATGCATCCTGCTCCCTGGAGGCATCGCTAGCTCAGAGGCCACCTCCCCAACCTGCCTAGTCACCTGGTAGGGCCCATAGAAGCGTGGTTGTAGCTTCTCGCCCCCCTTGTGTTTCAGCGTAGACTATCTATAAGGTTGCAATCAGAGGTACACTAGGTCCCCCTCCTCAAAGTGCCTCTCTACCCTGTGTCGATCTGCATATAGTTTTTGCTGATTCCGAGCAGTCACTAGATTATCCTTGAAAGCTTTGAGGATATCTTAGCTCTCTTGGACCCAGTATTTGGCCATTGGAGCCTAGCTGTCTCTGAAAATAAAATCAACAAAAGTTAGATCATCATAACCATAGAAAGCACGAAAAGGAGTCATACAGATAGACATGTGTTGTGTGGTGTTGTAGTAGAACTTGCCTAAGTGAAACCACTGAATCCACGTCCTCTGTTGACCTATCACATAGTTCCTTAGATACCCCTCCAACCACTTTTTGACCCTCTCTATCTAGTTGTCTGTCTGAGGGTGGTAACTAGTGCTAGGAGTAAGCTTCATCCCAATCAACCTGAAAAGCGCCTACCAAAATCCACCCATGAATCTACTATCTCTGTCCCTAACAATGTTCTTTGGGAGTCCATGTAGTTTGAAAACCTCCTGGAAGAAAAACTCGACAACCTGGGCAACCGTGAATCTAGTTGGGACGACGAAGAAGTGGGAACATTTGGTCAGCCTATCGACCAAAACATATATGCAATCCTTCCCCTGTACTATGGGGAGCCCTGTGATGAAATACATCAAGATACTTTCCCATTTCCCCTCTAGAATGGGAAGTGGTTGTAATAGCCTTGTAGGGTAAGTCAGCTCCCCCTTGTTTTGTTGGCAGGCCTCACATTCCCTTACGTGTTGTAGCATGTCCTCCTTGAAGTCTCTCCACATGAACCTCTCCCGAATAGCCATGTAAGCCTTCTGGAACCCTTAGTGTTTGGATAGTGGTGAATCATGAGCTGCCTAGAGTACCCTCTCCCTCAACTGTGTGTTGGGCACTAAGTAAATGTGCCCCTTTTAATAGATGACCTCATCCATCAAACTTTAATTCTCATTTGCATGTGTCCCCTCCAGCACTTTGCAAGCCTTCGTGTCCTTGGAGTACTCAACCAACAATTGAGCCTTCCAATCCTGGAAGATGCTTATAAGATATAACCCAATCGGTCTCCAGGATAGAGGATCGACCACCACATTGTTCTTGCTTTGCACATACTCAATATCGAAGTCATAGGCCTGCACCTTGTTTCCCATCTCTATTGCCTATCATTGAGGCCCTGCTACCCCATGAAATGTTGAAGACTGTTGTGATTAGTCTTCACTCGGAATCGGTTTCCCATCAAGTACTGGCAGAACTTGGCCAATGCATGCATGATGGCCAACATCTCCTTGTCATATATAGAATATGATAGCTCATGCGGTAGGAGCTTTCGACTCTCAAAAGTTATGGGGTGCCCCTCCTGTGACAATAAGGCTCCAGCTCCTACCCTTGATGCATCACACTCCACCGTGAATGGTTGGGAAAAATCTAGGAATTCCAAAACAAAGCAACTGCTCATCACCTCCTTGAGTCAATAAAAAGCATCATGTGCTCCCTTAGTCCACGTGAAGGCCCTTTTCTTGGTCAAGTCTGTCAAGGGTGTTGCTAGCTATGAGAACCCCTTGACAAAATTCCTGTAGTAAGTGCAAATGCCTAAGAAGCCTCTCAGCGTAGTCACGTCTTGGGGTACTGGCCAATCCCGGATGGACTAGATCTTCTCCTCATGAACCTTCGTTGCATCTATTGCAATGATGTGCTCAAGATAAGGCATCTATGTCAATTCGAACTCGCATTTGGAGAGCTTGGCATAAAACTGCTGCTCCTCCAGAATGTGCAATACCTCCTCCAAGTGTTGGAGGTTCTCCTCCCATGTTCATCTATAGATCAAGATGTCATCAAAAAACACTAGCACGAACCTCATCAGCTGCCCTCGAAAGATGTGGTTCATGCAAGATGGAAATGTGGCGTGAGTGTTGGCCAGCCGAAATGGCATGACCAGAAACTCAAAGTGCCTATAGTGGCACCAGAATCCTATCTTTAGGATGTCCTGATTCTGAACTCTGATCTAGTGGTACCCCGAACGCAGATCGATATTAGAGAAGTACTTGGCTCCTTTAAGATTAACCATCAACTCATCAATGTGGGGAATGGGGTACTGGTTCTTAAGGGTCTTCGTGTTAAAGGCTTTGTAGTCTATGCACATCCTGAGGGTCCCATCCTTCTTCTTCACCAGCACTACGAAAGGAGAAAAAGGATTGGAACTAGCCCTGATGTGACCCAAAGCAAGTAGATCCTGAATAACCTTCTCTATCTCATCCTTATAGGCTTTGGGGTGCCTGTATGGAGTAGTGATGACTGCCTGTATAGCTGAGTCTAGCTCAATGGTGTGCTCAAACCCTCTATCTAGTGGTTTCTCTTGTGGAATGTCCCCAAACACCATTGAATACCTATCGAGAAGAGCCTGTATGTCTGTTGGTGGTGACTGTGCCTATCCCCTAGCCTTTGAGATCCCCAACTTGACTGCCCATGCAATGTCCCAATGTCGAATATCTCCCTCCATCTTGTGGGTTGAAACTGTCTGAGGTGGATAAGACTGCATGCCTCTCAAAATCACCAGTTTTCCATATAGCCCCTTGAATTCCATCTTAGATTTCTTCCAATTTGTCGTAACTCTCCCACGGGAATACAACAATTGGACACCAATCACCACATTGGTGTTTGGCACATTGACCACAAAGAAGTGGTCACCATCGAGTATTTTACCATAACTACTATCAAGGAGGGAACATATCCGGTACACTAGATGGTATGATCACTTAGCACTAGGACGGAGAATCCCTCAAACTCAGTCGTGGTGAGGCTCAAGAAAACCCTCAATGAAGGTGTATACCCTCCTAGCCTTAGACATATCAAGACCATCACTGACACATGCAAAAAATCATAAAAATACTGCTCTAGGTTGCCTATATAGCACAGTTGTGTCAGCTCCCTGAAGGATGCCTCCAGATCCCTATGATAAAATCCCTCCACCACCCTCCTGGTGAACTCCACATATGAAGCTAACTAGGCATGCCCCAAATTGGTTAGGCCGTGAAACCAACAGTCATGGGATTTCCCCTCCAAGTGCAGTGTTGCCATCTTAATGGCCTCTTGTTCCATCATCCGGTTGAGTTGAAAGTATGTGTCCATATTTTCAACCCAAGCCATGGTTGTGCACTTGGCAGTGCCATCAAATGTAGGGAAGTACATCCTCCCTATAGTTCTCTGCAGCTCATAGTTTTGGGTCCCCTGTTCTCTGTACCCCTTGTTCCTCTCACTCTACTTGAGCTTGCAGTAATCTCTAAAGGAGAAGGCTTCTTTGAAATCTTCCTCCATCACCTGCCACTCTATGAAGTAATCCCCCATCTCGGGAGTGGCTTCCTCCCTTGCTGGTTTGACTCTGTGTTATTAGCACGAAGGAGGGTAGTATGGCCCTAGTGGGAACACTCACTGAAGGGCGTTGCACTACTGGTGAGGGATGATCGAAGGGCTGAAAATCCCTAGAATTCTCTCCACACAAAACCCCTCTAAGTGTGGCTTTGTCTCACCTCTGTGATTTGATCTCCTCCAACATGTCTTTATGCCCCTTGGCCAAGTCACTCAAAGCACTGAAGAGGCTATCGAACGCCATCTCCTCCCTCTTGGGCTCTATCATTTCCTCCTCTCCGACCACTGTTTTCCCTCTTTCCTCCGTGTTTGGTGTAATTTCCAACTCCCTTTCTCTGCTCCTATACCTCTGCCTTCTGTAAGTGATGTTCTCTCAGTCTTCTCCTCTCATAGGAAACAAACCCCCACATTTGAGCTAAGAATTAGGCTCTGATACCATTGTAATGTTCCTAAATAGGAATCTAAGTGATAGTTCAAATAAACAAATAGTGCAACAACATAAAATTAAAAATATGTATCAAACACCTATCAAACATTGTAAAACTAGAACTGTTGAGCCATATATTATGAAATATGAGAGCATGAGTACAATATATGAATGAAGTGGTACACTTGGGCTTGTCTCAAGGAAAAGCTGGACCAAACCCAGGTGATGGAATAGCTAGAAATATGGTCGTTCAGTTGTTGCACCACTATGCATTGCGTTGTCCTAGAAAACTGTTGTTATGTTGATTTCGACTTGTTGGAATGTGCCCAAAAACTGCCCAGAAAATTATGTCCTTTTAGCCTTAGACTCCCTGGAAAAAACCCAGAAAAACCCAAAAGGGAATTTCTCTGATTTTGGATTTGGATTTGCAGCCTCTTGGGAGCCCCTCTTCGGCTACTGCTGCCAAATTCGATTTACAGGAAACAACCTATAAATCCACCTGGAAACACCCCGTAATTATTGCTTTCACCTATAGTAGCTAATCCCTTGCTCCCCTGATGGCACTTGGACAAGATGGCTGCTCACTTAAGCCCTACAAATTTTGCTGCCATAGGTCACTGCACAGTCCCTTTCCACAAAAATGCGTATTGCTGTGTGTATTGACTGGCTGGCTACAAAACTTTGAGAAAATACTCTCAGCCCTCTACCTTCCTTGCTCCCGAAACTCCCAGTAAGTTAGGGACCTCCTGATTGGTTCAATCCTCTTCTATGTATTTCTGGCCACCCAAAAATTACGCAATCCCTTCCTCTGTGTGGATGGATGAACTATGCATCGATGCTGAAACTTCTGCAATCTTTGTGGATTAGCCTCCCTAGGGAGGGCAAGGATAGTCCCTTGAAGTAGAGGTTGAATCTTCCTTGCGGAAGACTCATGGCTAAACAACCAGTAGATTCGCTAAGCAACAGAGCGTACAAGAGTAAGTTTGTTTGTTAGATAATCATAATCCTACAAAATGAGAGCTCCATCCTCTTTTATTACTTTGGACCCCCTTAGCCTCTTGTGGGCCCTCCCTTCCACTAGTTCAAACTCCCTCCAATGCATTCCTTGGCCAAGTTCGAATTATGCATGTGGTGGCCTCCACATTCCACTAGCTGCCAGAAATAAATCGAATTGCCTATAGTTCCTAAGTTCTGTGTGTGGGGTCCACCTCCTAGGCCAAAAATGATTCCAAAATTGTGTTGTTGCACCCCCTAACTAATTCACTTGAGAAGGGACATGACATATTTAAAAGCATGAGACTACCATTTTGGTACAGATTAGAGTTTTATTTATACTATAAAAACTATCCCATTCTCGCTTCCAGACATGAAGCCATAGATAAATACCAAAGATCACTTTTGTACATTCCATTTGGAGCCCAAATTGACATTCCAAACTATTTTGGAAACCAAATACAAAAAACTGTCACATTGTGATACCATATGGGTTGAGGCCTCCTCTCTCTGATAAAATCCTCAAGATTGTTGAATCCATTACCAGCCTCTTCCCAGAATAGTGAAAGTATATTAGCATTTGCCTACGGAACAAGTTGAGGGTGCCTTGCATTGAGATGTTGTGAGTGGAGGTTGCCATAGTGATCCCTCAGGCGAGTCCAAGTTTTGGTGTAGCGAAAGCGGAGGAAACACATGTGAGGATTGCCTTTTTGGTTGGGCTCCATTCCTCTTCATTTGGAAAGGCCTTCATGCCATTCCCAAGATTTCTATATATGACATGGAAGATTTTCTATCGTTCATAGGTGCATGCCACTTAGATTTAAACAATCTTATTCAACATTTACAATTGCATGATGTTCTTTTTTGGTTACTTGAATATAAATCCCTTCTTGATTTAAAGTCTAAGAGGCATCAAGTAATGGCTATGCTTCTAGAACCATAAGAAGATCATGATGAACAACATGAATTTCTAGTTCATAAATCTCAAATTATTGTGGATTCATTTGAGCCACTTACCTATGTAGAACCTGATGTTTTATAGGGAGGAATTCCTATAGAGTTTGCGAATGGTCTAGGATTTTGGAAAGAGTTGTTTTCATTAATATGCAGAGAAATTTTTGATCCTGCAAATGCTCTCTATTTATGTTGCCCCAAGTGATCGTGGATTATTTTCCTCAACTGCCTGATATAAATCAAATATATTGAAGGACAAGAAATTATACATTTTGTTAATCGATTGAATTACTTTTGAAAAAAAAATGTTATACATTGTCTAAGGATATAATAGACAAGGGATACATGAGTGTAAAGGTAAGAAATTAAACACGAGAAAAAGCTATTGAGGAGGAAGATTATGTATATGTAAAAAGGTTAATATTCCCTTATATAGAATGCTCATTGGAAAAGAGATATGGGAAAATTTGATTTTATAAGGGAGTTTGTATTCTAAAGGAAGGGAATTTAAAGAAAGTAGCAACACAGTAATAGGAAGGTTTCTAAGAATGATTCATAAAAATGAATATTAATAGAAGAGATTTCATTAAAGAAAATGATTATAAAGATAAGTTATACATACATACATATATATATATATATATATATATATATATATGGAATATTATAAAAAGAAAATTATTTAGGTTGAAATAAGGTAAATTACGAGTGATATCAAAGCTATAGGTTACAACGTTGGACTTAGTATGGGTGCTCAAAAACTAACATTGTTATTTATTTTGACATGTTCAAAATTTTATAGGATTCTTATAAAAAGCTTGAAGTATGGTTGAGGAATTTAGTGGGAAAACTTCCATAGGATCACCTAGAGGTGGTGAAGAACCTGATAATGAATTAGGAATGATGAGTGGAGGAACAAGTAATGTAGAAAAACAAGAATTTGAGTTATTGCAAGTAATACGAAGCTTGAAGGCGGACTTAGATAATATAAAGGAAAACCAATAATGTCCAAAACTAACGAATAACAGGAAGATATTAATAGTTATCTTTTGAGGAAATTAAAAAAAGACAACATTAATAAGAAAGCAACAAAAACTCATAAAAAGAGAACTAGGAGTGAGACAACATACATCACAGATTCCATAACTTCTAGTGGAAGTGAATCTCAAGAGTTTGATAAGGAAGAAGAATAGAAGCTTGAGAGTAATACTTCCACACCTAGGAAGAAGAGGACTACGTCTCAATTGCAAGGGGATTTTAAAAGATTAGGCCTCCTAATTTTGATGGTGAATCTGTAGGATAAAAAGCACGACTTCTCAATATGTCCAAATATTTTGAGGTCTATAATTATCCATGTAATTTGAAGGTCCAATTAACAACTTACCAATTGAAAAATCTAGAGAATTTCATGAGTTAAGATTGGGAGAGTCTACTATGGATGAGTTTGTTAATGAATTTATGATCTTGTTGAGGTACGTGTTGTACATGGAGGAAAATACTAAAATACAATATTTGTTAGTTGTTTACCTTTCTCATATAGAGAAATATTTGAGTTCAATAACCCAAAAAAATTGGACAAAATCATAAGAAAGGAAAAACTTTGTTTTGCTCAAAATTAGAAGAAAGGTGACAACTCAAAGAGTTGGATGGCCAAAGAGCGTGAGAAGTTCAATGCTACGAAAAAGGGGTTAACGAAACCAACTTTTCCAAATATTTCCAACATTAACCAAGGAGGGAATTATAGTAGAAGTGTGAAGTAGCCAAGGAATTTTGGACAGAAAAGTGGACAAGGAATTGGAACAAGAGATAAAAATGTTGCAAAAGTAACCAGACCACCAATTAAATGTTGGGGTTGCAGCGAAAATCACATGTGGAGATACTTTCCACAAAATTCCAGTGAAAAAGAGGGGTATGGTGAATAATTTGCAAGAATCTTCAACAATTAATGACATCACCAGCAATATTTCGAGAATCAGTGCAACATGAGATGGAAGAGATGCAGACCACCAGACTACAATGGTAGAAGCCAAGGTAAATTTTTTGATCAAAATGTTTTTGTATTAATTAACCCTGGATCTACCTTAAGTTACATTTCCCGTACTATATTTTAAAAGTGTGAACTTAGGAAGGAAAAACAAAACATGCCTTGGTTAGTACAACTAGCTATTGGAACAAGGCTTGAGGGTTAGCTTAATTGGTCGAGGTCCTATTGCAAAATAATTTTTCCATTGGGAGGTCACGAGTTCAATTCTCTTGACACCCTCAGGGTTAGGCTCACATTATTGAATTTGAATGGAATGAACACTCAACTGATATCGGTTAAAATATCACAAAGTGATTTTGAACTGGAATATTTCTTCCTTAAAAAGGAATAAATGTTCTTGCAAAGGCTATCAAATGCTTGTTGTTCATGTTAAGGACTTAGTTGAAAACAAACAAAAACCATACTTAGAAAGACTACCATGTTTTACAACAATATAAGGAAGTATTTTCGGAGGAGATACCAATACTTCCAAGGAGGGATATATATGTCATTGTTGATATTATTCCTAGAACTATTTAGAATAAGATATGGACACTACGAATTTGTATTGGTGTCATTTGTACTCACTAATGCACCAAAAACTTTCATGTGCTTAATGAATATTGTGTTGAACCCTTTTCATAACAAATTTGTCATAGTATTTATAGATGATATTCTAGTTTACTCTAAGAGTAAGGAAGAGTGTGATCAAAATTTTCATATTGTTCCTTAAACTCTTAGAAATAATTAGTTTTATGCTAAGTTTAGCAAGTTTTTATTTTGTCAAGAACAAATTCAATATTTGGGGCATGTAGTGTCTAAAGAAGGGATTTTTGTGAATCCATAAGAGGTTAAGATATTATTGAGTGAATAGTGCCTAAATATGTAGATGATTTCAGGCCATTAATGGGGATTACATGTTACTATATAAGGTTTATAAAGGTATTTTCTAAATGGGCCTATCCTATTACCTCTTTGCAAAAGAAGGTGACAAAATTTGAATGGAGTAAAAAGTGTGAAGATAGTTTTGAGAAGCTAAAGAAATTATTAACCATTACTCCCATCCTAAAACTAGATGACCCCAATAAAGAGTTTGTTGTGTGCACAGATGCTTGTAAAGAAGGATTGGGGGTGTTTTAATGGAAGAGGGTCAAGTGATCAATTATGAGTCCATAAAGTTAAAGGACCATGAAAAAAATTTTGCTATGCATAATTTGGAATTGGTAGCCATAATACATGTTTTAAAAATGTGGAGACATTACCTGATTGGGAGGAAATTTCAAACAAAAACATACAATGTTAGCCTTAAATATGGTTTTTACCACTAAAACTTAAATGTTAGGTAAGCTATATGGTTAACATTTCTTAGTGAGTATGATTTCAAAATTGTACATATTAAAGGCAAGGAAAATAAAATTATTGATGCCTTAAGTAGAAAATTACATCAAGTTTGCACAGTTCCAACAATGAATTGCCAAACATATTTGATTAAAAGGATGAAAGCAAAAACATAATTTGAAGGATACTTGCAGATTAAAAAGAAATTTTAGAAAATTGAAGAATTAGGTGAAAATGATATTGATTTTTTAGTAAATAATTCATATTTTTTGCTATTTAAAGCATCATTTACTTTCCTAATGAACCATAATTGAAAACATTTTGTTACATGAGTTACATAAGAAACCAACAATTGGTCACCTTAGGTATCAAAGGCTGATAACGATACTAAGGAAGGATTATTATTGGCCTAATATGAAATATAAGATAGAAGAATATGTGGCTAGGTGTTTAGAATGACAATAAGTGAAGGCTTCTCATCAACATCCAACGAGATTGTTGCAACCTTTTCTAATTCTAGAATAAAAATGGGAAACCATATCCATGGATTTCATTATTGAATTTCCAAGGACTAAGAAACATAATGGTTCGATAATGGTAGTGGTAGATAAGCTTAGTAAAGTTGCAAACTTTATATCTATTAAGTCTATTTTTAAATATATCAACATAGTAGAAATTTTTATGAAGGAAATATTTAGGCTCCACAGTGTGCCCAGAAATGTAATTTTAGAATGTGATGCCAAATTTACTTCAAAATTTTGGAAGGGATTATTTGAAGGAATGGGGGTAAAGTTGAATTTCAGTGCAAATTATCACCTTCACACTGTTGAGAAAACAGAAAGAACTAATCAAATTTTAGAAGACATGCTAAGAATGTATGTTATGGACAACCCAACTAAGTGGGAGGACTACCTTCACATAGTTCAGTTTTCTTGTAACAATGGGTACCAAACACCTTTAAAGAGGAGTCCCTTTTAAGTACTATATGGAAAAAAATGCAAATTACCTCTAAGTTGGGACCATCCTGAAGATTGATTAGTATCAGGACCAAATATGTTAAAGGAAATATAAAAAGTGGTTAAATAGGTTAGGTAAAACTTAAAAATAACACAAGATCGAAAAAATAATTATGTATATTTGAAAATAATTCTAGAGGAGTTTAATGTGGGAGAACATGTGTATTTAAAAGTGAAACCAAAGAAATGAACACTTGGACTTGGAAATTGTGCTAAGTTATCACTTAGATACTCTGGACCTTTTGAAGTTCAAGCCAGAATTGGACCAAAATTCCACAATGTTTTTATGTGTCCTTATTAAAAAGTATGTTCATTATCCAACTCATATAATTAATTGGAATGTTCTATAGGTGGAACTAGAGGGAGAGTTCCTAGCAGAACCATTATGTATTCTAGATAGGAGAGTAGTCACACTTCAGAATAGAGATATAACGGAGTTGAAAATTAAGTGGAAAAATTTCAGTCTAGAAGAGGCAACTTGGGAGATGGAGGATGCTTTTACAAAAGAATATCCTTCTTTGTTTTAACAAGCTTGTAAGTACATCAAAAACATTGTGATGAGACACCAGGACAACGTCAAGTTCAAGCGAAGGAGAATGTGATATCCCTTGGCTTGATGTTTTTATGTAATTAATTGTGCATATGTGTATTTATCTTTTAAATGTTTAAGTTTGAAAGATATTTGAAGAATTTATATATCAATAATTTATTAATTATAATGACTGATTATAAATGGAGTAGTCTAACAAGGCAGAGGAATTGCCTGGATTCTGTCGCAGCCCGGAAAAATGTCCGGCTCTGGCCATCGGTAATTCCTTCACCCTCCACCATCCTCTGCGAGCTCCGCCACCCTCCGCCACCTTTCCGCATTAAATTCATGGATGACAGGATTGCTTGATTTCCATCGCATTCTTGCCGCAAATATTTAATGGAAGTTTCAATTCGAATTTTCTGCAAACTGCGGGCTGCTCCCTGACCAATTCGACTTGGCACTCCTCCTACAGCTCACCAGAAAATTCACTCCTGGGCTAGGCTCGGCGCTTGCAACTCACCAGAACATCAGAAAAATCACTCCTGAGATCTATAGCTCACCACCTAGGTGACAAACAGGCAGGTTCATTCATCCAATTTATTTTTTCAACAACAATTTCTTGAATTTTGCTTTCTGAATAAAAGCTTTGAAGCCATTGCTTTGTTCAATGGAAAATCAAGATTTCTACACACAACTTTTTCAACCGATGATGGATTAGTAGAATCCTTGACACGTTCCACAGTGGAACCAGACTTTTCTTTTCCTTTACTACCAGTGGAACTACTCCCTTGACACGTGCATTCATCATCCTCAGAAACAGATTCAGGAAAAACTCAATTTCATGGATTCCTATGCCCAACCTGTTCCAAAATTAATATCATCACCCAATTTTCTTCATCCCTTTGATAAATTTGTTAGATCCATGTTTTTTGCAGTAGGATAATGATATTTAATGTGGAATTTCATTCTGGTTCTTGAAATAGATTTGAAAAACCATCCTATTTTACAACCCCAAAACACCCTTTGTGTGGAAATGTGTTTGCAAAATGTGGAACGCAATCCAAATCTGGACCATCAGGTGCTCACATGGTGGTTGGGAGTGTCTAAAAAAAGCAGCAAGCACTGAATGTATACATCCCTCTGCGTTCTGCTTTACTGCCCCTTTTATATAAATCATGTCACATTTCACATGATTTAGGCTTGCAGAGTCTTGAATTTCTTAGATACTTGATAAGTTTAGGGATTTTAGTTAATAATTTTCAAGGTTTTAACCCAAATCCAATGGAGAATCTCTGTGAGTATCTCGAAATACCAACAAGAAGATCCAGTTCCCAAAGTTTCTCAAAACTGCTACCAAGTTGAAGATATCTTTGTTCGAATTCAAAATGTCTGCTAAACCTGGCACGGATTTGCAGTATCCTTCTGCTGAACATGGTGTTGCTATGGACTCTCCTGTGCCAAAGCATAATAGATTCGTTACTTTGAATTAAAGGTTGTGGAAGCACTGCTGGTGTCTCTTTTCACTAGAGATAATTCCAATGGTTCTAAGAGAGTTGACAATAATCATGGGCTTCAGAAGTAATCAGAGGATTCTGATGATGGACAAGGATAGTGTAAGAATATGGATAGGGAAAAGAAGGGAACCAGATTGTTCAAAAATATATACAGAAGATCAAGCCTCTTTATCTTAATATTGCACAGAGGTATAATGAGAAAATAAGGTTTAGAGATCATGAGAAATCCGGGGAAAGAAATGGAGTGAAAAATGGTAGAAGTCCAGGTTCAAAGAGAAAACTTGAGAAGCATATGTCATTTTCATATTTCTCTGGTAACTTGAAGATGATTCACAAGCATTTGGGGAAGGCGAAACATGAGCCTTCTGATATGCAGCAAAATCTTCGGAGCTACAGTAGTGAGAGCACATTGATGGAGATAGAAAAGTGACATTCAAGGAGCCATTAGCCATTGCAAACAGTCCAGTTGCATTTATGGCACTACAAGGAAAAAGGTCATTGGTGAGGGTCATGCTTGTGATGGACCTTTAAGGTCCGTCATCAATGTCATTTATGGTGACGGTCTTTAAAAAAGCATTATTGTAAGTGTATATAGTGATGGTCCTTTAAGGTTTGTCACGAAAGCCATTTTCAATGACACTTTTAGTGAGGGTCGTTAAAGGCCCGTCACTAATTATCTCTTTGGTGAGGGTCGTTAAAGTCCCATCACCAATTCTCTCTTTGGTGACACTTCCAGTGATGACCTTTTATTGATCGACACCAATGATATTTTTGGTTACTTTTGGTGACAGACAATAAATTTTCATCATCATTGATCATTCCAATGAGTTCTTGATGATGCTTCATGTCTGTGACGGACCTTTAAGGTTTGTCACCAATGTCGCATATGGTGGAGGTCTTTAAAAAACCGTTGTTGTAAGTGTATATAGTGATGGTCCTTTAAGGTTTGTCACCAAATCCATTTTCAATGACACTTTTGGTGAGGGTCGTTAAAGGCCCGTCACTAATTCTCTCTTTGGTTACAATTTTGGTGAGGGTCATTAAAGGCCCATCACTAATTCTCTTTTTGGTGACACTTCTAGTGATAATATTTTATTGAGCCTCACCAATTCTCTTTTTGGTTACTTTTGGTGACGGTAAAAAAAAGTTGTCATCATTGATCAGTCTAATGAGCTTTTGATGACGCTATGTACCTATTACTATATTTTTTGTCAAAAGATAACGATTTAAGACCATTGTTCTGGAGTCCTTTTCATTATGTTTCCAAGGCCATAGTGGTTAGCATCAGTGATTTTTTTAAAAATTAATTAGTGTGTATCATTTCCCTCAAGTCATAAGAATATAGCTTTCCTATTAGTCAACACATAATTCATCTCTATTAGGTTTATTACCTAGCAAATTCCCTTTAGATAAAGTTCCACTAGTGTGTGTAGGAACTATATTATTTAATACATAATCAAGATTTGTCAATTATGTTAATTATAGAGACCTAACACTCCTCAACACTCAAGGCACACCTTAACTTACTTTGGAACACACTAACATTCCTTGGCACCTCACATGTCTTGGAACATATTTGTACTTGGAACATACCCAGAACATCTTGCCATGAGTAGGATGCCCAAGCACATGCTGGCATGCCATAGCATACATAGCACTCCCCTAGCATGTGTTGGCATGCCCTATAGTCCCTAGCATGCCCTAGAACACCTTGGCATAATATTGCATTGACATACATTAACACTTGGCACACATTGGTAGTCAGAATGTATTGGAACATATTATTAGCATTCCTAACATTCTCTTTTTGAAAAAGATAAAGTCCCAACTTATTAACCTTCTTATTTGTTCATTTCCTTGCATTTTAACTTGGTTATTCCTTTCGTTGCCTTGAAAGTCCTTGACACATATTGGCATACTCCGACACCCTACACATCCTAGCATGTCTTGGCATGCCTTGGCACTATTTGGCACATGTTAGCACACCTCGGAACTAGCTAGCATACTCTAGCACTTCTTGGCATGCCTTGATATTCCATGGCATGCATTACCCATGCTTAACATACCTTGTCACTCCCTCCTTGGCATGAAAACTAACACTTATTGACACTCCATGACACACCCTCATATTCATTCACTTCCATGCATTTTGACCTAATGCTCCCTTGTGTTGTCCTAGTACTCCCTAACACTGTTCAACATGCATTGGCACTCTCTAACACAACTTAGAACTCTTTGACATGCTTTTTCACTTCATAGCGTGCCTCACACTCCATGACACACATTGGCACTTGGCAAGTCTTAGCATGTTTGGCATGTGTTGAGATGAGCCAGTATGCTTTGGCATGGTTAATATTAAAGTTATTTGAGATCAATTATTGGAAAGTAGATGAGAAGCAACAGAGGAATATTTGGCACTTAGAATGCACTAAAACTTGGCACCTATTGGCACCTAGTGTTGGTGTGCCTAGCATTCCCCTCATGGAAATGGTAAATTGATGACTTACTAACCCTATACGGTGTTCATTTCCTTGTAGTTTAACTTGTTCCTCCCTTTTTTTGCCTTGATAGTCCTGAGCATGCATTGTCACGCCCTTACACATATTGGCATGCCTTAACACTTGGCACATATTAGCTTGTTTGACATGCCTTCATACTATCTGACACATGTTAACATGCCCTAGCATTCCCTAAATCACCTTGGAAGTCATGTCCTCACAGCTAGAATTATATTTTTCCATGACTTGGGAACCTTAAATTCCCTAGACCACCTTGGCACTCCCTAGTTTTCATGCCCCCATATATAGCCTTACTATTTTTGCGACTTGGGATCCCAACCAATTCATTAGAAAAACAATATTGTGCCCAACCCAAAGTCTCCCTTTCTCTAAAATCACTTTGTCCATGCCTTATCACAACCATAAGCTTGCCTCCTGCAAGTCCTATTTTGAACTTCTCCTAAAACGCTTCATCCTTGGGACACCTAGAATTCACTAACACTCCTTGGCACACACTCTTATTCGTTCATTTCCAAGCATTTTGACCTAATTCTCCCTTGTGTTCCCCTAACACTCCTCAACATCCATTGACATTTTCTGCAATGTGTTAGCACACCTTTTCATTCCTTGGCATGCCATGGCACTCCTTAGCTATCATGCCCTCACAACTACCCTTGCTTTTTTGAGACTTGGGAACCCAACCAAGTCCCGCCTCGACTACAACAACTTGACTAAGTTATAGTTACTACAACTAGACTATGCCTTGTTCACCTAAGAACTGCCTATAACACGTATTACACTACTCATGTCTAATCTCAACTCACCCCACTTAATAAGTTACCAAGTCAAGGCTCACGTCCAACCATGGGCATAAAACAACTAAGCAACATAGTTTACATATTGACATGCCATAACACATGGCATGTCTAACAATTTCTTTGCCCTATGTGGCACATGTTAGCATCCCCTGCATTTATTGGCATGCTTTGCACTCCCTAGCACACCCTAGCACTCCCTGACGTGCCCTAACACTCTAGCGTGCCTTGGCACTGCCTAGCATATAACCTTGTCACTCCCTCCTTAGAACACTTGGAACTCATTAACACTCCCTATCACACAATCTTATCTCTTCATTTCCATGTGTTTTGAACTAGTTCTCCCTGGTGTTTTTGTGGCACTCCCTAACATTCTATGGCATGCATTGTCACACCTTGGAACCTGGCACATATTTGCATGTTGCCCTGGAACTCTAGCATTCCTTGAAACTACCTAACATAGCTTGTCACTCCCTCATTACCACACCTAGAAGTCACTAACGCTCCTTGTCACACACTCTTATTCATTCATTTCCATGTATTTGAAACTAGTGATCCCTTTTGTTTCCTTAGCACTTCATAACACTCCCTAGCATGCATTGGAACACCCTAGCACCTGGCACATCTTGGCATGTTTCCCTAGTCTCTAACATGCCTTAGCACTGCCTACCATACCTTGTTACTCCCTTGGTACACTTATATCTCACTGACACTTCTTGTCACAACTATTATTTGTTCATTTGGATGCATTAATTTGACCTAGTGCTCCCTTATTTTTCCTTAGCACTCCCTAACACTTCATATCACATGTTGACACACCTTGGCACCTAACACATATTGGCTGCATGTCGTCCTAGTAATCAGGCATGACTTAGCACAGCCTAGCACACCATGTCACTCTCTCCTTAGCACACTTGGAACTCACTGACACTCCCTATCACAAAATCTTATTCATTCATTTCCATGCATTTTGACCTAGTGCTCCCTTATGTTTCCCTGGCACTCCCTAACACTCCTTAGCATGCATTAGCACACCTTGGTGCTTGGCACATCTTGGTATGCTTCACTAGCACTCTAGCATTCCTTGGCACTACATAGCATACCTTGTCACTCCCTCCTTAGCATACTTGGAACTCGTTGACACTTCATTTCCATTCATTTAAAACTAGTGTTCCCTTGTGTTTCCTTAACACTTGGCCCTAATATTCCCTAGCATGCATTCGCATGACATCGTGGCACCTAGCACATCATGGTGTGCCTTAGCAGTTGGCTTGTCCTAGCATGCCTAACATGCCTTGGAATTTTCTAGCATGCATTAGTACTTCCTGGCATTTCCTCGCACACCTTAGCACTCCCTAACTATCATGCTCTCATAGATAGCATTACTATTTTTCTGACTTGGGAACCCAACTAAGTGATTGGCAAGACAATGTCGTTCCCAACCCAAAGTTTTTCCTTTGTCTAAAATTGCTTTGACCAACCCCTTATAATTGTAACCATAGGCTTGACTCCTACAATTCCTATTCTAACCTTCTCCTAACACACTTTGTCCTTGAGACACCTGGAATTCATTGACGCACACAAACTTATTTGCTCATTTCAATGTATTTTGACCTAGTTCTCCCTTGTGATGCCCTAACACTTTGTAACTTTCCTCAACATGCATTGGAAATGTTTGACATGTGTTAGCATGCCTTTTCATTCCTTGGCATATTCACACTCAGTTATAATGCCCTCGTAACTACCATCCCTTACTTTTTTTGGGACTTGGGAACCAAACCAAGTCTTGCCTTGATGACAACAACTTGACCAAGTTACAGTTACCTACAATAGACTATGCCTTGTTCACCTAAGAACTAACTATAACTAATCTTAGGATACTCATATATAATTTTAACTTATCCAACTTATATTAACAAGTTACAAGTTACCATGTCAAGGCTCATGTCTAACTATGGCCATAAAACAACTAAGAAACATAGTTTACATCTTAACATGCCATAACACTTGGCACATCTAACAATCCATTAGCACTATGTGGCACGTGTTAGCACCCCCTACATTCCTTTGCATGATTTGGCACTTCCTATCATTCCATAACATGCCCTTGCAATCTAGCATGCCTTGGCACTACCTAGCATATAACCTTGTCACTCCCTCCTTAACATACCTAAAACTCACTGACATGCCCTACCACACACTCTTATTCATTCATTTCCATGCATTTTGAGCTAGTTTTCCCTTGTGTTTCCATGACACTCCCTAACACTTCCTAACACCTGGCACATCTTGGCATGTTTCCCTGGCACTCTAGCATTCATTGGCACTACCTATCATACCTTGTCGCTCACTCCTTAACACACCTTGAACTCACTGACACTCCCTGTCACATACACTTATTCATTCATTTCCATGAATTTGAAACTAGTGCTCCCTTTTGTTTCCATGACACTCCCTAACACTCCCTGGCATACATTCGCACACCCTAACACTTGGAAAATATTGGCATATCATTACCCTAGCCTCTAGCATGCCTAATAACTACAAATAATATCTTATCACTCCCTCAACACACGTGGAACTCATTAACACTTCCTTTCACAAAATCTCATTCATTCATTTCCATGCATTATTTTGACCTAGTGGTCCCTTGTGTTTCCATGGCACTTTGTAACACTTCCTAGAATGCATTGGCACACCTTGGCACCTGGCACATCTTGGTCAGATGCTGCCTTCACCCTCTAGCATTCCTTAGCACTACCTATCATACCATGTCACTCCCTCCTTAACACACTTGGAACTCATTGCACTCCCTGTCACACAATCTTATTCATTCATTTCCACGCATTTTGAAATAGTGGTCCCTTGTGTCTCCCTAGCACTCACTAACACTCCTAGCACACATTGGCACACCTTGGAACTTGGTACATCTTGGCATGCTTCCCCAACACTGTAGCATGCCTTGGTGTTGCCTAACTATTATAGACATTTTTGGGCACTTCAACCCCAATCAGAAATGTCCATAAAATGAGGGCTCTTAAGTCCCTAAAAGGTTGCTTCACTGCCAAAAGGAACAAGGTCAACTGATTACATCATCTCCCAGAAGTTCTCCACCGAAAACTGCTTATAAATGGTCAAAATTGGACCATACTGAAAGCTCCATGCAGAGGGGGCAATGCATATCACCTTCCCAATGAACAGGGTGCGATGCATACTATTTTTCTCCTCTATAGGGTGCGATGGTCGGGAAAGGACAAATGGCAGGGACCAAAATGTGAGGTGGAAGATCATGGAATCTTCCAGAAGCTTTCCCTCTGACACTTTCCACTCCATTTTCGACCAGAGATGAGTAAGAGATCTTCATTCTCCAAATGGAAGAAAGAACTATAAGAGAGAAGAAACTAATCAAGATCCCCAAAATATGACTCACCTCTCTGTAATCATCTATATATGGATCCCTCATCACAGAGATCCAGAGGCTGGAATTTTGTAATCTATAGAGAAGTGACGTTGGTATTCTAGTGTACATTCACAGTGTTGGGTGATTTTTCTTTGCTTGAGGTGAAAGAAGGGCTTCTTAGCTGGAGGATGATGCTAGGTTAGAGTTGCTCATGGTTGTAATCCTCTTGCTACTTTTATCTGAATAAAGCTATTCTTGTTTCCTTCCATATATTGGTGTACTTGTTTATATATGCTTGTATATGGTTAATGTACATTTGATCCTGCATTATTTATGAAATTAGATCCTTGCTTCTTGCATAGTATTATGTTGTTGTGATTCTACAGGTCCTTTTGAAGTTGAGCAGACAAAGAGTGAGAAACAAAACTCTATCAAGAAGGAGAGGGAATCGAGCGCAAGTCTCAGGTTGGCCCTCCTGATTCTCTTCACATCTATTTTCATAAAAGGAATCAATAGTAGACTTTGACTGTTTGTTTCTAAGATAGCCACACATCTTAGTGGGAATAGCATCATCCGTATGGACACTATTCCTGTATAACAAAATGGCGACTCTGCTGGGGATCGACTAGATTACTTGTTAGCCTATCTATCCTTGTTTCTTTTATAAACATATAGACGGAGCCTGAAGTCAAGCCAGCTAGCCTTCGAACTACATTTTTCATACAAATGCAAAGTAGATCAATGCTTCTTCAGTCAATCTCCGGGTTTTTGTTTATAAATTAAACAATAGATCTGCAAGCAATCTAATTGCCCTAAGTAGTGGCATTAGTAACCTCTTAAATCACCCCTGTGTTTTTACATACATTGATCTGTACTTATTCAGCTTAAACACCTGAACTAAACTGCAAACTGTGATTGAAGTCTTGTTCAAAGTCTCGCATTGTAACCATCGTACCCTTCCTTCAAGGCAGCCTGTATGCATCACACTTCCCGAATGGAGTAACTGCGCTTCATACTGAGTTCACTGTGTAACAGGTGCGATGGTCAGGGTGAACTGATTTTACCCTCCGACTGTGGATTTTTCTCACTGTTTTTAGTCTTATTCAAGAGTTTTTTTTGTCTGTAATCAGTGTGCTTCTATGAATACCCCCTTCTCTAGCATTATTCCGCCTCCTTAGTGCAAAGAACGATAAACGTTTTTTATGTATTGTGCGTCGTTTTAGTTCTCTTTTGCAAAAAATAACATAGTTGAATTGTCGTCTCTAGATCTGAAAGTGTCATAGCTATCATTTTCAGTTTTAGAAAGCAATCCCATTGTTTTAGATAGTTGATTATATGGTTATTGTTGCATAAGATTTGATTTACTAGTTTTAAAGTGTCGAAAAGCAATTTCCATTTCAAAATCGCAAAGTGTCTCTCTTGTTTTCACTTCGTTTTGAAAGAGAATTTTGTTGAGTACAGTCGCTTTAAAAGTATTTCAGTTTTTGACATAGTTTTCATAGTGTCATTTACACATTAAGGGAGCTAAAAACCAATACATGCATGTGCATTTGCATCTTGAATGCTTGGCTTGATTTAGGACTGTGCATATTACCGTGTGCTCTGTGCTCTGTGAAGAAAAGATGCTTGACTTTCTTCCCCTTAGTAGCTAGGATTTTCATTGCTGAAAGAAGATAAAACGTCTGTTTATCATCTTAGACTGCATTTAAGGAATTATACATACATCACGTGGTGAACCTGAAAGGAAAACTGCTAAGAAAGATCAACTTAAAATAAATCTCACTGAATCTAACAACGCTTTGGAACTTAACGCAACATCTAAAGGTCTAGGCTAGAGATGTATTCCAGCGTCGTAAAGCCTGGTAACTGTTGCTTTCATTGCTGGTTGGGTGTTTCCTCCACTCTGAGACGATAAGTTCCAGTACGGACTTGTGATCCCACATATTGTCGCGTATATATTGGGAGACCACTATAGGCTGCATCCTTTATCCTTAGGAAGCCATGTCTGCCACCCTATCGATCGTAATGCACTGAACACAGCATTCGGGAAGACTGACTGTC
>APFE030188540.1:8408-48631 GCA_000404065.3 Pinus taeda
ATTTTATTTTATTGGTTGTTTAATTCAAAAAAGGTAAATTGCATTTAATGTTATTAACCAAACACTTTGAAAATGATAAAAATTATATGAATATAGTTCATTTTGATGGAGAAACCTCCTTTTACAATGAACACAATGTATAAGACAAAACGAGATGATCATAAGACTAAGTGTCCTTGGGGTGTGTGTGTGTATACCATTAACATTTAGTCTTATGACCATCTCATTTTTTCTTATACATTGTCAACCAGAGCCTTTCATTATAATTGTACCCTTGGTCTCATATATATATATATATATAAAAGACCAAGGTCATAAAACATATATTCCAAGATGAATGTTGGGAAAAACATAGTGATGGTGTATCACTAGTGATTAATTAATGGCTATGGAAATTGGAAAAGGAAAAGTGACAATAATTGGAATTTTATTTATGAAATAAAGAAAATAGGAGAAAAAGATAAAGAGTCACATATTTGCATGAGAGGGAAATTCAAGTAAAAGTGAAGAAAATAGAGGCATCAATGATAAAAAGGCTTCTAAGGATCAATTCACATATTTTTGATCAGTTTTAGCTTCTTTTCAGTTCAATTTTGGAGCTCTCTTCTATTCTCCCATTCTCTCACACTCTTGCACACTTCGAGAAATCTTGGAGAATTATTAGAGTATGCTTGGAGAATTCTAGTTTCACTTGGATTTAGAGAAAGAAGGAAAAGGAAAGTAGGAAAGTGAAAGGGAATAGGTGGATCCACGACTACAGTTGGATTTCTTTGTAGATAACAGGTTTCATGTGTAATTTCTTTGTTGATTTTTGGATGCATGGTATGTGCATGTGAATTTATGGGTATGTGTTGTCATTGGCATGGATATTTTCCTGGAGTAAAAGTGGTTTTAGCTTTCCTTTCCATTTCCTAGATAGCCATGGTGTTGTGGTTATTTTTCCACTTGATTGTTTTATGATTGGTGCTCATAATTCCTTATGGATGTGGGTTGAAATAAACACTCTGAAAGCACTAGCACAACTTGGGTTGAGTTACTAGTCTTGGAGCCTAGGTTGGGATAAAAACTCTGAAGACCTTGGTGGGTTGATTTACTAGTCCCTAGAGCCATGTTGGAAAAACTTTCTAGAGCCCAAGAAGTTTGTGGTTTGAGTTACTAGTTCTTAGAGCCCTGGACAACTTGGGTACAGACTGATTTGGTTCATGTTAGTGATGTCCAACCATGGATATGGAATCATTGTGGTTGAGGGTTGAAGGGGTTTGGCCTTTGGAAGCCCTAGTTTGGTTTTTCCTTGTTGTATTCCATGAGATCCCACATTCATGCTTGGAATATGGTGTGGGTTTGACTGGCTAAAAGAGATATTTGGTTCATCCCAATCTATGGTTGGATGGTATGCGGAAGTCCCTAACTTGGTTGGTATTTTCGTATGTTAAAATGAGACATTTTCCTTATTGTGATATATGAGCATTTGTGGTATTATATTGGTGATATTATGCCCGAGTTGCCACGTTTCTTTGCTAGTTATTTTTTGGTTAAATGATGGTTATATGATGTGTAACATCTATGGCTTGTTTCATGAATCATTTAGTTATTGATTGATTGATGAATGTATGGAGTAGGAATTGTTTTTAAATTATGTGGAGAGGGCATAGATCCTTCTTGGTGATTCTTAGGTGAATCTTAGACTATTATGACAAGATACACATTCATGACGTGTAGCTTTTATGTTTTCCATGTGTTTGACGTAGTTTCTAGTGTGTTCTAGGTAGTCTAGGTCAAGTTATTGATTCAAGTTTGGATGTTTAGCTTTGTCCTCATGTCAGTAATAATTCTAAAAAATCTCATACAGTTTTGGGTAGTGGTTTGGAGGTTGGCCTAGAATTGTGGCTTAGATCTTGGGACCACACTCTTAGAACTAGAGATTTTAGGCTATAATCGTATGGAAGTAGTGTCATGAGTATGATTGGAGACCTATATCTACACCATTTCCTTGTCCTACATGTTTTTGGTTCTTAAGATGTGAGAAAAGTAGCCCCAACTTAGGGTATGGTAACTTGGGGTGGTCCTTTGGTCCTTGAGTGTCCTGTAACCCTGAGTGATGTTTATGATAAGTCAGTTGTTAACCCCACTTTCCTAGCTGAAGCTTGGAGGCCGGGTCATATCATAGTAAGTATTCATCTCATGTTTACCCTGGAAGACTGATGAAATTGGGTAAATTTTGGAGAGGGTGGTTACAAATTGGTATTAGAGAATGGTTCAAACATTTAGATTGGATGGGAAGAATGTGTTTGTCATTCCTACATGTTAGTTTTCTATGTGTTTGTTATGCATGCATTGTGATAGTCATTATTGGAATTGTGTCATCATATAACGGTTGATGGTGTTGATGTTGAGATGATTGATATGTTGATTTCATTATATATACATATGTTGTGCTAATCCATATTGATTGTGTAGCCTGGATAGCCTCCCTTGAACTTCACTAAGGTATGTTGGATCATGTTATATTTGGTTTATGTGACATGGTATGTTTGCAGGAAGAGGACCAGAGATGATTGGAATACTGGTGGATTAAATTTCACTTGACTCTCCTTATATATCAACTAAGAAACATGGGGAAGAGTACTCTCCTGACATAGCAGATATCTAGAGAAGTTTAAAGGCAGAAATCAGATGTTCAAGGCAGATAATGAAATGACCATTTCATCACAAGAAAGACTTGTAAGGGCAGAGGAAAATCAAGAAGAGGCCAATGCGATGATTCTTCAAAGCTTATTAGATTTGCAGAGACAGGGAAAACCATGGATTAATTATGGATAATAGAACAAGACTAATGGGGCATATGGTAACAAATATCAATCAGGGGATAGGTCAGACAAAGATGACATAGTCAGAGGTGCCAAATGGTTAGATACACCTAATAGGATAAATAATGGTTATGGATTCTATTCTAGTTCTTGATTAGAGAAACAACATGATCATCATAGCTATCATCCTTATAGCAAGAGTGAGAAGTAGTACTTGCGGGATGAGTTCAAGAAATCCAAGCCTCCTACCTTTGATGGAAAATTGAAGAAACTGGAAGATGCAGAAGCTTGGTTGCTTGGGATGAATAAGTTTTTCGAGTTGCATGATTATAAAGAGAATATGAAAGGCATGATAACCATTTTTAGTCTCAAAGGGAAATTAGACATATGGTGGGAAGACATAAATCATGTCAGAGCCATCAAGACAAAGAATTTGAGTTATCATGAGTTCAAGAGACTCTTCAGGAATAAGTACTTGTCAGAGACATGATAACCATTTTTAGTCTCAAAGGGAAATTAGACATATGGTGGGAAGACATAAATCATGTCAGAGCCATCAAGACAAAGAATTTGAGTTATCATGAGTTCAAGAGACTCTTCAGGAATAAGTACTTGTCAGAGAGATATTATGATGGTAAGGCTAAGGAGTTCTATGAGTTGAAGATGGGATATATGACAAGCGAAGAGTATATTACTAAGTTCTTGGAGCTATTGAGGTATGTACCATATCTTAAGGATGAGAAGACAAAGGTTCAAATATTTCTCAATGGATTTCCTTTAGAATTTAAGGATCAGATTGAGTACGATGAGCCTCGAACATTGGAGGAAGTAATTGGAAAGCTGAAGCATTGTTATCAGCAATCTAAGCGTAAGTCAGAACCTAAGCATGGTTGGAAAGGTAATGAAAAAACTAAAGGAAAATGGGATAAGAAGAAAGAAATACCATTGGATGTAGGTAATAAGAAGAATCTAGTTCCATACAAGAAATTCAACGTAATTGACAGAGGACAGGGATTTCAGTCTAAGGATTAGAACAAGGGTGATGGAAGGAATCCTTTGTAGTGTTGGACTCGTGGCATGGATCATTGCAAGAGAGATTGTCCACAACATTAGGGTGGAAAACCTCATATTTATAGTTCTCAAGAGACATAGACAGTTGGGGATGTTGGGTAGTGTATTCCACAGATTTATGTAGCATTGGATAATAGACAAGTTGATCATCAGGCATCTATTATCGATATGGAAGGTAATATTTCTGATCTAGTTGTTTCTATTTTGATTAACCCTAAATATAGCTATAGTTATATCAATCCTAACCTGGTAGATAAGTGTTGCTTGAATAAAGAAGTGCATGCAGAATCTTGGTTGGTGAAATTTGTTATAGACATATTTGGGCACTGTAACCCTAATCATATATGTCCATAAACCAAGGGCTTCTAAGTCCTAAAAGTGTTGTTTCACACCCTAAAGGAACAAGGTTAGCTGAATACATCATCTCCTATAAGTTCTCCATCGAAAACTACTCAGAATTGGTCAAAACTGGACCATACAGACTGCTCAGTGCAAAGGGTGCGATGCATCTCACCTACCACATGCAAAAAGTGTGATGCATACTGAAAAATCCTTCTATAGGGTGTGATGGATGAGAGTAGACAAATGGTAGAGACAGTTTGTAAGGTGGATGATCATGGAATCTTCCAAAAACTTCTCCTGTGACACTTGCCTCTCTAAATTCGCCTAGGGATGAGTAAGAGATCATGAATCTCCAAGTGGAATCAAGAACTATCAGAGAGAGGACACTAATCAAAATCACACAAGCTGACTCACCCCCCTGTAAACATCTATATATGGATCCCTCATCCTAGAGATCCAGAGGCTGGAATCTTGTATCTTGTAAGGAAGTGTTGTTGGTTTCTTAGTGGAACATCATAGTGCTGGGTGATCTAAGCTTTTCATGAGGTGAAGAAGGGCTTTCATGCCGGGAGGATGACGCTGGGTCAGATCAATGGGTTGTAATCCTCTCTTCTAATTTTTATATCAATAAAACTATTCAAGTTTTCCTCCACATTCTTGTATGTTGATGATATATGCATTTGTGTGGTCAATATATATCTGGTCCTATATCGTTTATGATTGTAGATCTCTGTATTTTGGAAGTATTATGCTGATTTGACTTTATAGGTACTCTTTGAAGCGAAGTAATCAAGGAAGGAGCGGCAAAGATCTGTCAAAGAGAAGGAAAAATCAAGGAACCAAGCGAAAAATTGAGGTTGGTATTCTTTGCTCCTCTCCTATCTACTTCTCATAAAGGAAAATGAAAGTAACTTTAGTTTGTTTGTTTCTAAGATATCTACCCATCTTAGTGGGACTAGCAGCTCTGCATGGACACAAGATTTCCTGATAACAAAATGGCGACTCCGCTGGGGAGCGAATAGCTTGTTTTCTTATCTATATTTGTTTGCTTTATAAACTATAAACAGAGCCTGAAGTCAAGCCAGCTAGCCTTCGAACTGCATTTGATATGCAAGTGCAAAGTAGATCAATGCTACTTCATTCTATCTTCGGGTTTTGTTTATAAACTGAACAATTGATTTGCAAACATCCTAATTGCCCTAGTGGTGGCTCAAGTAACCTCATTAGATCAGCCCCTATGATTTATATTTACTGACTATCATTAGCTCGGCCTAAATCCCTGAACTAAGCTGCAAACTGTGACCAAGAACCAAGTTGAAGTCTCGTCCCTGGACCATCGCACCTTCTCCTCTTGGGAATATAGATGCATCACATCTCCCGTGTGCAGTAGGTGAGATGCATCACTCTTTCCTTGTGTTACAGGTGTGATGATCAGATAAGACTGTTTCTGCCTCTAGATTTTGGTTTTTGTTCACTCTCTTCAGCTTTATTAAGGAGTTTTGCTATCTGTGATCAGTATACCACTGTGGAAACTCCCTTCCTCTACATGATTAAACCTCCATTGTACAAATAACTGTAAATGTTTTTATGTATTGTTCGCCATTTACGGTTCTCCTTTACAAAGAAGTAGCGTAATCGAACTGTTGTCTTCTGATTTGGAAGTGTTGCAAGTGTCATTTTTAGTCAAAGAAAAGAATCCTACTATTCTTGATGGTCGATTACACTATTACTCTTGTATTTGATTTGACTTAATAGTTTTTCAAGTGTCGAAAGCAGTTTTCAATTCAAAATCGCAAAGTTTCGTCATTATCTTCCTTTCGTCTTTTGAAGATAAAATCCTTAGTATTGTCACTTGAAACAATTCAGATTTGTACGTAGCATTCTTTTTGTCATTCACACATTAAGAAAGCGAAAAAAAATACATGCATGTGCATTTGCATTTAGACTGCTTGTTGATTTTGATTTAGGACACTGCATCTAGTGTGTGCTCTTTGCTCTATGTTGAAAGAATCCCGCTTCTCTTTCCTTAGTAGCTAGGATTTTCATTGCAAAAAGAAAAATAAAATATTGTTTATCATCTTAGATTGCATTTTAGGAATTGTATATCTACATCACGTGGTGAACCTGAAAGGCAAACTTCTTAAGAAAGATCAACTGTAAAATAAATTCAATGAACACAAAAACGCTTTGGAACCTAACGCACAACATTTAGAAGTCTAGGCTAGAGACGTATTTCGGCGTCGTAAAGCCTGGTAACTATCACTTTCATTGTAGGTTGGGTGATTCCTCCTCTTTGAGATGACAAGTGCTAGTACGGACTTGTGCTCCCATGTATCACTGAGTATATATTGGGAGACCACAATAGGCTTTATCCTTTATCCTTAGGAAGTCGTGTCTACCGCCCTATCGATCACAATGCACTAAACACAGCATTCAGGAAGATTGACTTCCATACTGTAAAAAGTATTTTGCAGTTTTGTGATTGGTTTGGTAATCCCTCTGTCTAGATTTCTAGAGTAGTCTCTTTCGTTCCTTTTCAGACTCCTTAAAGGAAAAGGTCCATCTAAGCACTTGTCACTTCAAGCTCATTAAAAATCGAAGGCGACTATGATCATCTTTAGCTTTTTCTCGACTCTTAAAAATTGAAAAAGCAAGTTGTTTCAAAGTGTCATCAAATTTATTTTAATCGGAATAACATCCCTGTTCCCTCATTGGTCTTAGGTTGAGAAAAATGGAGTCCACCAACCAAGGATTTCCCCTTGGGGGAAATCCTAGTCCTTTCTCCTCTTGGGGAGATGTTGTTGCACCTCATATGGCCACATTGTCCCTCCCAGGATTGACAATTGGCATGCCAATATGGCTCTTATCAACCTTTGTCATTCAAACCACCATGATTCCTGAGCAATCAAGTCAGCAACTAGATGATACTAGAGTTACCCCCCAACCTTTTGCTTCGCTTATTTCTCCCTCCCCTCCTTCCTCTTCACTTGGTGAAGCTGGTAAAGCTAAAAACAAAGTAACTGAGAAGAAGAATAAAGGGAAGGAGAAAGAGAAGAAGAAAAAGGAGCCTAAGGAAAAAAGGGGCAACCATGCATCATCTAGTGAAAATTCGCACACTGCACCGTCCAAACCTAAATCTCCATGTGTCATTTGCAAAGGAGACCACTATCATCGAGATTGTCCTCACATCCCTCAGATCTTAAGGGACTGGTCTCCTCGTTTGCACAATCCAGTGTCATCAACCTCTGATGATCATGTTGAGAGTACACCGTCAACTAGTGAAAACGAAGCCTATGGACAAAAAGGAAAATATAAATTTCCTTGTAGACTGTGTGAAGGCGATCATGCCGTCCACTGTTGTCCCATCTTGGATGAAGCTAAAAGAGTCTTGGATAACCATCCTGCTTCACCACTACGGCTTCCTCCTGGGTACAAGAAACTCTTGCTGAGTCCACCGCTAGTTGAAAATCTGACTGACACACCTTTGTGGTTGGTCGAAGCATCTATCATTGAAGATAAACCTTCTGAGTCAACACCGGACCAAAGTCATCAGGTCGAGGTGGAAGTCGACCTGGTCTTGTCATTGGAAGGTCCATCTTCAGATGATACAGTCGCTGAAGATAATGAGAACAACACCATTCAAATTATTTTCGTAAACACAGACTCCGATGAACACGGGGGCAATCTACCCATTCCTTTACCGCAGGAAGGAAATTCGTCACAGTTGTATCCAGTCGTTTATTCGGTCCCACCTCCAAGCAACCTAGTCGTTTCCTTCGATTGGAATCTACTGGGTAGACCCCGTCTACCATCTAATGTGCCATTCTGAATCATTTTACAAGCTTATAGAATGGTCATGGTTGGTACTATCATAGATGAAGGGGCTTCTGTGAGTATCCTTTCCTCAATTTCTTGGAAAGCGATTGGTTCACCATCACTTCTGCCTCAGATGAGAATCTGACAGGCTTCGATAAAGGAACCAGTCGACCGTTAGGGATCCTTCCAAATTTGCCTATAACTTTGAGAAGGAAAACCATTTATCTGAACATAATGGTAGTCCAAGGACCTCTATATTATAATCTACTCCTTGGGCGCGACTACATTTATAGCATGGGAGCCATTGTCTCCTCACTCTTTCGAGTAATGTGTTTTCCGCATGAAGGCCGAGTGGTCTAGCTCGTAGACCAGCTTTCATTCCCCCACTCACACATAGCTAATAGTCAAATGCCATCCCTAACTGGTCTTTTCATGTAAGGAATTTCTCATCAATCTCCAGTTCGTCCACCTGATGAGCGCGAGTAATTCGATGGTTGTGACTAAAACCCAGGGGGCATGCGCCCTGGTCTGCTTCGGCAGAAGAACCCCAGGTGTAAGGTGGGTTTCCACGTAGGAATATGACTAGTCCGACCCACCTATCTGTATAGGAAAGTGAGATTAGACTGGAATAAGATACCTCCATCAAAAGGTATGCCTTTCCTGACAGAGAAAATGCTTTGTTTGCAAATTGAAGGGTAACCTGGAAACTCTACTTTGTACGTTAAAAGGTATGCCTTTCCTGACAGAGCAAGTGCTTTGTTTGCAAATTGAAGGGTAACCTGGAGACTCTACTTCGTTATACCTGGGGGCATGCAAACCTTTCCGCATGCAAGTGAAAAGCGACCATTTATTTTCTTAGTTTGTAGATTCTCAACCCTTTAAACTCGTAGGATTGGTTGTTCTTAGCTTACATAAAGAAAGGATAAAGAGAAAAGTTATGAATGGTTCAAACTCCTTAAAAATGGAACCTATTGGTGAGACATCCTTATTATAAGACTGGAACGAGCAGTTTTAAGCAAAGTTCAAGCTTGTTAAAAATTAACCTAAGCAATGAGCATATGTTCTGCCAGAGTTTAAGCTCATTAAAATATGAACCAATCTTTGGTAAATAACCATTGTGAATGCATTATCATCAACTTTTGAGCCTTGGTCATGTTCTTACCATCACCTCCACTCTGTTTTAACCGATTATACACCTCCATTTGGTTGTTTACCCTTTTGAGGAACAGCTGCAACGAGTGATTATGTTAGCCATCCTTGTAATACTGCCATGACTGGAAAATTCCAAACCTTACCTGGAACCAGTTACTACCCGAAAATATCACTCGTTCCTCAAAAATGAGTCTCCTTTAAGCTCTTTTCATTTGACTCGTAAAATATGAAAATATTGCCGAGAAATTGGCCTCTCCAGCTTGTTAAAGCTATCAGAAGTACTATCCCTCCTCTAGATTTTAATCTTTTTGGACCTGAGGGACTATTACACAAAAAGATCGAGCGCTTGTCTTGTTCGGCTCGTTAAAATTATCGAAAATTCATCCCTTTCTTATTATTTTATACTTTTTCAGACTTAAGGGATTATATGACGAAAAATGATTACTGGAGTTTCCTTTCCGTCCCTTTTTAGACTCTCTAAAATTTAAAAAGGACCAAGTTGTCTTTGTCGTTAAACTCGTTAAAACCAATAGTGACAAACTTGTCCATATAGACAAGAACAAGTTTCATTGTCGCTAGGCTCGTTAAAACATAGCGTGGGGTTTGCTCGAAGGGAAAATTATACAACAAGCAGATGTTATCCTCCTCAATTTTGATAAAAATAACGAGGTACTGGTCAGCAATGACTGGGAAAAAATTGGGAAGAAAAATTGAAGAAACTTTATTGGTAGCAAGTCGCTTTTGAACATGACACTTTCACTCCATCACCATGATTGAGTCGGGTTGGGTTATTTCGTTCACCGGTCATACTACCATTGGTCCATCGTACCATCCATCTTTGGGGTTAACACTACCAATCCATTTTAGTGTCACCGATATGTTCAAGAGAAGTCGCTCAGAGAATTCACCAGCCCAGCTTGTGTCTCATCCGCTGCAATACATTCACGCTCCATTCTTTCTTGACCACCACCCTGAACCCTGTATCATCAGATCGTTTTCACCTCCACAAAATCATTTATTCCGTTCCATGCCGTAGATGTGGGATTCATTAAGGCCCTCCTACAATGGGTCACTTCTTGTCGATGACATCTCATTATCCAAGAAGTCGACCTAGGAACAACCCTTTCAGTACTTTGAAGCTCGCATGCCTCAATGGCAAGTTTCTCACTTCCGCCGACAGGTTTACATTAATGGCCTTCGACCGAAATATTTTGCGTGGTGTTCGATGCCAAGTCCCATTTTCACACCATGTGAATTGTACTATAGTACCTTGAGGGTCATTATCATTATCGATGATTCCTCTCGCGCCTGTTAACAACTTACATCATTGGCTGGTAATCAGGCGATGTCTTTCCATGTTCGACTTAAGAACATTTTTCACATGGATCGACTTGTACTTCGGGCAAAGCTTGAAAGAGTTTGAAGACCCCGGATCTAGTTTCATCCATCTGGGCTGCAATATATTCAGGAAAATAAAGACATCGAATGTACACCATTTCTGCACAGATGATCATCTGAATCAAAGGATGATGGCTTTATCAAAATCATCAGTCTGCTACATAGATGGTTTTCTGTCTTATGTACATGAAAGTGAATTTATAAAGCTGAGCATGGGAATGCCTGCCTGAGCTAGATCATGAAAATATTATGAAGATAATGTATTGTAATGTATCTTATTACAGGTCGCCTTCCAGTTCGAAAAACCTCGGATCCTCATGATAAAACATTTCACCCGACATCAAAAGATTTACAACCTCATGCTTTAGGGGGCAACTGTTATAGACATATTTGGGAACTGCAACCCAAATCATATATGTCCATAAACCAAGGGCTTGTGAGTCCCTAAAAGTGTTGTTTCACACCCTAAAAGAACAAGGTCAACTGATTACATCATCTCCTGGAAGTTCTCCATGGAAAACTGCTCAGAACTGGACCATACAGACTACTTAGTGCAAAGGGTGCGATGCATCTCACCTGCCACATGAAAAAAGTGTGATGCATACTGAAAAACCCTTTTGTAGGGTGCGATGGGTGAAAGTAGACAAATGGCAGAGACAGTATGCAAGGTGGATGATCATGGAATCTTCTAGAAACTTCTCCTGTGACACTTGCCTCTCTGAATTCGCCCAGGGATGAGTAAGATATCATGAATCTCCAAGTGGAATCAAGAAATATTAGAGATAGAAAACTAATAAAAATCCCACAAGTTGACTCACCCCCCTGCAAACATCTATATATGGATCCCTCATCCCAGAGATTCAGAGGCTGGAATCTTGTATCTTGTAAGGAAGTGTTGTTGGTTTCTTGGTGGAACATCATACTGCTGGGTGATCTAAGCTTTTCATGAGGTGAAGAAGGGCTTTCATGCTAGGAGGATGACACTGAGTTAGATCAATGGGTTGTAATCCTCTCTTCTAATCTTTATATCAATAAAGCTATTCAAGTTTTCCTCCACATTCTTGTATGTTTGATGATATATGCATTTGCGCGGTCAATATCTTGCAGGGAAAGAAGAAGCCTACATCAATAAGAATGGTTACAACCATGTAGGAAAAGTGTATTCATAAGAAAGGTTGTGTATCATTTGAAATGCATGTTTCCAGTGAAAAGGGTAAGGATGTTGAGGATGCGATAGTCTTGAATAGGTATCTAATTTTGCAACATTTTTTGAATGTATTCCCATCAAATATTTTAGATTTACTTCCTCATAGGGAAGTGGAATTTTCTATTGAGTTCATTCCAGGAGCAACACCAACATCTATGGCATCGTACAAGATGAGCACTTCAGAGTTGGTGGAATTGAAGTTACAGCTTAAGAAAATGCTTGGTAAAGGATACATTAGGCCAAGTGTGTCACCTTGGGGTTCACCAATATTTCTTGTGAAGAAGAAGAATGGTACTCTGAATTTGTGCATTGATTACATGGAACTAAACAAGGTGACTATCAAGAAGAGGTAGCCTTTGCCGTAGGCTGATGACTTGTTCGATCAATTGAAGGGAGCATAGATTTTTTTAAAGATTGACTTGAGATCATGATATCATCAAGTACACATCAAAGAAGAGGACATCTATAAAATTGAATTCTAGACTAGGTATGTGCATTATGAGTTTGTTGTGGTTCCTTTTGGTTTGATTAATGATCCAACTACTTTCATGTCTTCGATGAATAGTGTGTTGCATCCTTATTTGGATAATTTTGTGTTAATATTCATTGATGACATGTTGATATATTCTAAGAATGAGGAAGAGAATGAAAAACATCTAGAAATAGTTTTAAAATTGTTGAGAGAGCATCAATTGTATGCCAAGATTAGTAAGTGCAGTTTCTTTTAGAAATAAGTTCATTACTTCGGGCATGTTGTTTCCAAGGAAGGTATAACAGTCGACCCAAAAATAATCAGAGTTGTCATTGAATGGGAAACTCCTAGGAATGTGGATGAGGTCATATCATTCATGGGATTATCAGGTTATTATCAAAGGTTCATCAATAACTTCTCGTAGATTTCCTATCCTATTACACCTTTGTAGAAGAAAGGAAATCAATTTGAATGGACAAAGGAAGGTGTAGCTAGTTTTGAGCAGTTAAAGTAGGTGGTTACAAACACTCCAATTATAAAGATTGCAGATCCAAATAAATAGTTAGTGGTTTGTATATATGCTTGCAAGAGAGGACTTGATGGAGTCGTGATGCAAGAAGGATAGGTGGTATGCTACGAGTCAATGAAACTGAATGAGCATGAGCTGAATTATGTGATTCATGATCTTGATGCATTAGAGATGTGGAGGCACTATCTTCTTGAAGGAAGTTTGTTTTGAGAGTGAGCATAGTGGGTTGAGATAATTGTTTGACCTTGAATCTAATTTGAATGCTAGATAAGCTAGGTGGTTGGTTGCTCTTAGATAGTTTTACTTCGAGATTAGGTACATTAAGGGTAAGGAAAACATGGTTGCATATGCTCTTAGTAGAAGAGTACATGTAAATCACATTGGAACAACAAGTTCTTATGGGAAAAAATTGTAGGGGAGGATCTTGTAGGGAGGAAAACAGGATGAAAGGTACCAACAACTTAAGCACAAGTTACAACAACAGGGTACAGGTGATCAAGATATGGATTATCATCTCATGACATATGATTTGGTCAGATTTAGGGATAGGATCCATGTGCCAGACAATGTTGAGCTCAAGAAGCTTATCTTGAGGGAATTTCATGTCAAATGATATTTAGGACACCTACGATATCAAAAGACATTGAAAAAAATTAAGAAATTCTATAATTGGCTGAAATTGAAGAAAGAGTTGGATGAGTTTGTTGCGAGAGGTTTGGATTGTCAACAGGTAAAAGTAGAGTGTAAGAATCTAGGTGGTTTATTATAGTTGATTCTGACTCCGGAGTGGAAATGGGAGGTCATTTGCATGGACTTCATTACAGGAATGTAGAGGACATTGAAGTAGCATGACTCCATTATGGTTGTGGTTGATAGGTTGACCAAGGTAGCTTATTTCATTACAGTTAAGTCTACAAATTCAGCTAGTGAGGTAGCTCAGGTATTCATCAAGGATATAGTGATATTGCATGGAGTTCCTAAGAAGATTGTATTCGATAGAGATTCCAAGTTCACTTCTAGGTTTTGGAAGGAGTTGTTTGTAGGTTTGGGGATAGAGTTGGATTTCAGTACAACTTATTAGTTACAAAGAGATGGACATACAGAGATGGTTAACATGATTCCTGAGGACATGTTGAGGATGTCTATCATGCATCAATAGAGGAAGTGGGAGGAGTATTTTCCACTGGTAGAGTTTGCATATAACAATGGATAACAAGACTCCTTGAAGATGAGTCTGTTTGAGGCACTTTATGGGCAAATTTGTAATACTCTCGTCAACTATAGTGATATAATAAATAGGGTATGGGTTGGACCAGATATGTTGGCAGAGATGGAACATGAAATGCAGGTTATCAAGAAGAATTTAAAGGCAACACAAGATAAGTAGAAGAGCTATGTAGATCAACATCTGGTATTTAAGGAGTTTTAGGTTGGGGAACATGTGTACTTTCACATCAATCCCAAGAAGATATCCTTGAGGATTAGATCATGTTCCAAGTTGTCACCTCGATATTGCAGGCCTTTTGAGATCCTTGACAGGATTGGACAAGTGACCTACATACTTTCACTACCTCCAACATCGAAATTCCATTATGTTTTCCATGTTTCATTACTTAAGAAGTATGCCTAGAATGTTGATCATGTGATTAATTGGTCTGTATTACAAGTGGAAGTAGAGAGGGAATTCATCTAGAACCATAATTCATATTGCAGTGGAAATAACTCATGCTCGGGAACAGAGAAATCGAGCAGGTTAAAGTGCAGTGGAAGCACTTTGCGCCTGATGAAGCTACATGGGAGATGGTTGATCATATGCAGGCTATGTATCCTTCTCTATTCATTAGTTGAGTGGATGTATTATGGTATATGTGTTTGATGTTGTATTGGTTATATGTATATGCATATGTATGTTGTAAATACCACATTGAGTTATGTTAGAAAGCTCAATTAAGTGATATGGTATTCAAGTTATGATGGTCATGGTCTCAGTAGTATGATATGATGTAAATGTTGCATCAAGCTGTGTTATAAAGATCCATGGGAAACATGTGTTTTCTTGGTTTATAAGTTTCATTGAACACTGAGGACAATGTTCCCCCAAGGGGTAGGGGTTTGTAACAACCCCTGGTTGATTTTCATCTAAATAATATATAAGGCCAAGGTCATGGGACACATATTCCAAGCTAAATGTTGGGAAAAACATAGTGGCGAGTTATCACTAGTGATTAATTAATGGCTATGGAAATTGGCAAAGGCACTAGCAAAGGAAAAGTGTAAATAATTGACATTTTATTTATGAAATAAAAGAAAATATGAGAAAAGGATGATGAAGAGTCACAGATTTGCATGAGTGGTAAATTGAAGGAAAACTAAAGGAAAATGAAGAAACTATAGGCCTCAATAATAAAAAGGATTTTGAGGATCAATTCACAATTTTTTGATCAATTTTAGCTTTTTGTCAGTTTGGTTTCATAGCTCTCTTCTATTCTCTCATTCTCTCACACTCTTTAACACTTAGAGATATCTTGGAGCACGCTTGGAGAAATCTAGTTTCACTTGGATTTGGAGAAATAATGTAAAGGAAATTAGGAAACCACAACAGAACATGTGGATCAACAACTACAACTAGATTACTTTGCAGGTAACATGTTTCATGTGTGATTTCCTCATTGATTTTTGGATGCATGTATATGCATGTGAATTTTTGGTTATGTATTATCCTTGGAATGGAGATTTGCCTGGATTGGCAGTGGTTTTACCCTTGCCTTGCCATTTCTTGGGTATCCATGGTGTTGTGGTTTTTTTTCCACATGATTGTTTTATGATTGGTGCTCATAATTCCTTATGGTTATGGGTTGGAACAAATGCTTTGGAAGTCCTAGAACAACTAGGGTTGAGTTACTAGTCCTGGAGCCTCGGTTGGGATAAACAATATAGAGCCCTTGGTGGGTTGAGTTACTAGTCCCTAAAGCTAGGTTAGAAAAACAATCTGGAACCTTGGAAAGATGTGGGTTGAGTTACTAGTTCCTAGAGCCCTAGACAACTTGGGTAGAGACTAATTTGTTTGGTGTCCAACTATGGAGGTTGAATCATTGTGGTTGGGGGTTGAGGTGGTTTGGCCCCTGGAAGCCCTGGTTTTCTTTTGTGTTGGTTTATTCCATGAGATCCCACATTCATGCTTGGAATATAGTGCAAGGGTGATTGGATGAAAGAGAGATTTGGTTCAGGCCAATTTATGGTTGGGTGGTACTTGGACGTCCTTGACTTGGTTGGTATTTTCCTATGTTAATATGAGGGATTTTCCTTATTGTGATCTATGAGAATTTGTAGTATTATATTGGCGATATTATGGTTGAGTTTCCATGGTTTCTGTGCTGGTTATTTTCTAATTATATGTTGGTTATATAATGTGTACCATCTATGGATATTGTCATGAATCATTTAGTTATTGATTGATTGGTTAATGTATGGAATAATAAGTGTTTTTGAAGTTATATGGAGAGGCCATAAATCCTTCTTGGTGATTCTCAAATGAATATCAGACTATTATGGTGAGATATGCATTCATGACTTGTAGCTTCTATGTTTTCCATGTGTTTGACGAAATGTCTAGTGTGTCCTAGGTAGTCTAGGTCAAGTTCTTGATTCAATTTTGGATGTTTAGCTTTTTCCTCATGCCAATAAAGATTCTGGAAAGTTTCAGATAGTTCTAGGAAGGGGTTTAGACATTGGCATGGAATTGTGGCTCAGATATTGGGACCACACCCTCTAAAATAGAGATTTTAGGCTATAACCACATGGAAGTAGTTTCATGTGTGCAGTTGGAGTCCTATAACCACACCCTTTCCTTGTTTTACATGCGGTTGGGGCTTAAGATGTAAGAAAAGAAATTCCAGCTCAGGTTTTGGTAACCTCAAGCAGTCCTTTGGTCCTTGAGTGCCTTGTAACCCTGAGTGGTTTTTGTGAGAAGTCATTTGTCGATGCCACTTTCGTAACTGAAGCTTGGTGGTCGGGTCATGTCATAGTAAATCTTCGTCTCATGTTTATCTTGGAAGGCTAGTGAAATTGGGTAAATGTGGGAGGAAGTGGTTACTATATATATAATATGAAAGGCTCTAATTGACCTACTAATATAGCACTAGAAATGTAATAATTCAATATCTAGGGCTTAAATGGGGTTTTATGCTTAACATTTCCCACCCCTTCAAAAATTATTATCCTCAACAATTTACTAACTATGGATGTTTATACATGAATAAATCATCTTTCCATGTCACCTCTTCCAATGTGAGGTTATTCCATTTGATTAGGTACATAGTAATAATATTGCAAAAATTTCTAGTTGCTTAATCCTTGTTTCAAGGATAATTTTTGGTTTTAGTATGATTTTTCATTTTCCATTACTCTATGGTAAACTGGTTTGGACTAGGATTTTGTCACCAATTACATTCTTTAATTAATAAATATGGAAACTTAGATGTACACATGAAGTTCGAGGCTCCAATTTGTAAGTTATACTTCTAATCCTCTACAACACCTTATAGGGGCCATAATACTCAGGTCCTAATTTATTGTCATTCTTTACTTCTTGAGGGATATATGTTTATATGGTTGTAGAATAAAAAATACTTAGTCCCCCACTTCAAATTCCCTTTCACTATGATTTCAATCTTCTTGCTACTACGCCCTATTTTATGCTATAAATAAGTTGTATTTAAATAGTTTGAGAAACCCTTTTTGATGCCCTATGTGGCCTCCATTACTCAAAACTTTGCAATCTATTTCAAGGGTAGTGTGATGGATGGATGATGATATAAATAACATTTAATAAATGGGGACATTTTTTATGAGGGATTGAAGAATGTGTCATACCATCATTCTTCCAAGGGAGACCACTTAATCCATTTTGTATATTTATCATATCCAAAGTGCTATAGGCCATTTTATCACATCTGGTCAATAGGCCTATTAATTGGATCAATCAACATCCTTTCAACCCTTGTCATCGCCCTTGTACAAATCCTTAAGCATGACTCTTCCTAATCCTTGAGATTTTGCCTAACTACTTCATTTTAGTAATTTTAAAGCCAAACACAATCTGCTACCTTGAGAGACTGTGTTCACCAGCAGGTTGACCCTATCTAGATCCACATTGATCAACAACAAGTTTCCCCTTGTTGGGGTGTGCCAGTTCTAGAAATTCAAGAAAAATAAAATAATTGTGAAGCTTCCTCTTCCAGAAGCTTCCAGGAGTTGTTACAACTATTTACCTTGGATGAAAGTCTCGAATCTTATCCTATCCTACCTTTGAGATTTCACCCCTTATCCCTTGATCTCATCCTCTCATCAAGAGTGGATCTCAAACCTAGATTGGTAAAGAGATAAGAATTCATAAACTACCATCCTCTCCTATATATTTACTACCATCCATAAGCTAGGGGTTGGAATTTGGAGATAGTTTCTACCCTCATGCTATTGTTGTGATAGACATTATTCCCTACATTTGGGTGACATAGAGATACATTTTGTGACAAGGAAGGACACGTCAACTTGGATGAGCTCTTCTACAAGATCAACTCTATATTTGGTTATAACTTTCTCCATTTCTATTAATACAAAGAGTCCATTTTTTCCTATATGTGATGTTATGATTTCGTGTATTTCAATACCATGTTTATCTATTGAATAAAGTGATTTGATAATACTACATAGATGTCTTAGATCTTTGGCCTGTATTGTTTGATTGTGCAGGTTCTAATTATAGTGATCGAAGCTAGGATTGGAGCATACAAGTTGAATGAGGAACAAGGCTTACAACAGATTCCAGGTAGGCTTCATCCTGTTATCCATTTACTTTAAGGAAAACATTGATTTCTTTGATTTTTGTTGTTCTAGAATAGGCCACCCACTCTAGGGAAGATTCTCCTGTCTACTGTCATCGATTATTTATAACAAAAAGAAACAAATATATCCTTATAAACATTTATTCAAAATGTTAGTTTTCCCATCAAATTAAGGATGGTAAGATAAGCTACAAGCCAACTAAGTACCCAAAAAGGAAAATAATACATTCCAAATATTTCCAATGAAATTGGATCATTGTCAATTACAATAATCTTTGGGATTACATGTAGCTTTTACTATTCCACAATTTTTTCTACCATTGTATGTTATTTATAAATATGATAAATTCATAAGAAATGGTTATAATTTGTTAGTTGATATGCTAGTACCATACCAACAATGTTCTTTCCATTAGATTTGGGTAAATTTTCAATACAATCCACTGAAAATTCTTCCCAAATTTGGTTTGGAATAACTAATAGGTGCAAGAGGCATACGGTATTAAGGGGAAATTATAGGTGAAAAATGGGCCTCAAAACAAAAAATTTACTAACAAACTTGACATTAAAGAACCATTATGATTCAAGATGATGATGTCATCCCTAGGGAAAAATATTTTTGAAGGAAAAAATGAAAATTATTTTTTATTTTTTATTTTTACTTATATACTTATAGGCCTTCTCAAATGTGAAGTGTAGGCACTTGTTGGATGTTTAATTAAATTACACATCCAACGGGTACCCACTATGCATACTTTTGAGTAGACCCACATCAAAAAATAAAAAAACACATGAGAAAAACATGTTGAACACATTATTTTCGTGTATTTTCAATTTTTTTAAATGTGGGTCTACTGATAAGTATGAAGAGTGGCTATTTGTTGGATGTGGAATTTAATTCTACATCCAATGAGTGTCTACACTTGACATTTGAGTAAAACTCTAAGGAGATAAGCATAAAATGCATTAACAAGGTAGTTTTTATTCTTTTTATTTAAAAAAAAATTATCATTCTTATTTTATTATTTTAACTATTATTGTATTATTTTCCTTACGAGAGACATTTTACACCTCATAATTCCTCTAAATTTTCCCTTATTTAGTTGGTAGAGCACAAATTCAAACAAAAACCTTTGAACATCAATTTTGAGATATTATCATAAAGAGTCCTTCTTGATCCTATGGTAATTTTTCAAGAACCTTGAATATCCTCCTATAGGAGGAGTGTGCAATTCGAAAAGGAAATTTTTTTAAGTTGAGAATTATTACATAAATATAGGTGATCTTGATATGAAAACAAATCATTCTTCTACACAAATTCAACTAATTCATTTGGGTTCTCTTGTAGTTGGTGAATGATCTTTCATACCTTCTCTTGATTTCATTTTGTCCTTTCTTCTTCCCCCCAATTAGATTGTGGAATAGAAATATCACATAGAAAGCCCTTTGTTTCTTCTTCTTTCCTTAAAATTGCACGTGCCACAATATTGTGATTTCCCTTTTTGTAGATAATTTCAAATTCATCACCTAACATCTTTCTAACCTAGTTATGTTTCTCTTTTGAATATAATCATTGCTCTAAGAAGTACTTGAAACTATTGTAATATATTTTTAATTTGAATTCTCCTCTTATTAGATAAGCGTGTTATTTTTTAACTACATGAACTATGGCCAACATTTATTTTTCATAAATTGGTTTGAGCAAGTTCTTTCCTTTAAGTTAGTTGCATTCAAAGGAAAGGAGGCTTCTTTTTTGAATGGAAATTACACCAATTTCATGGCATGGAGCATTACGCTCCATAACAACGGTTTTTGTGAAGTTAGGTATGGATAGGATAAGAGTTGTATGCATAACGTTCTTAAATTTTTCAAAGGCTTTGGTTTATTTTTTATTTAAATAAAATTCTTCCTTCTTTAATAATGCTATTATAGGTGTTTCTATTTGACCATAATTTTTGAAAAACTTTTGGTAATATCTTGTCAATCCTTAAAATCCCTTAATTTAAGAATCCTCTACGTTCCTTCAAGAATGTTGGGATTGGCCATTCCATTATATTTTTAGTCTTGTTAGGTTCTACCTTGACACATTCATGAGATAAAATATGACCCATGTATTCCACTTTATGAACCCCAGAGGAACACTTAGAAGGCTTTGCATAAATTGTCTCTCTTCCAATAGTTTTAAAACCCTAACAACATCCACACACTCTTATAAATATTTTCTATAGATTAGTATGTCATTAACAAATATGAACACAATTTTTCTAAGGAAGAGTTTTAAAATAGAATTCATAAAGCTTTCAAATGTTGAAGGTGCATAAGTAGGTCTAAATGGCATAACCAAAAACTCAAATTACCTTCATGCGTTTTTACATTTTTTTTGGGAATGTATTCTTGCCTCATTATGATTAGATGATATCCCACAAAAAATTCCAACATAGGAAAGAAAATGTTTCCATGCAATTCATCTAATAAATAATAAATGACATGAATATTTGATGGTCATTTTGTTGATCCATCTATAATATGGACACACATATTATGAACTATCATTTTTTGTAATTGTCACTACTAACGAAGATAATTAACTTTGACTAGCTTGAATGATGTTAGTCTCTAATATTTCTTGAATCATATGCTCAATATCACTCTTCTATGCATATGGATACCTGTAAGGCCTAATGTTAGATGGTATACTTCTAGGTTGTATATGAATAACATTATTATGACATTGAGTAGGTAAATAACCTTAGTTGTCTCTATAAATACCTTGGAATGATAATTGATAACTTTTTTGTAGATACATTAGAACATAGGATATATATGTTTGAATATATAGCGAGCACAATTGTCTAATTACACCATGGTGTTCCTTTTTGAGTATTTTTTTCATGCTATTAGATCTTGTCACTTTAAAAGGTTTCCCTTGGATTTCTATGAAATCTCAATTTTGTTTCCTTTAGAGGAAAGTATCATGAAAATATAGTTAAAATTTACGCCTACCATACCCAAATATTGTAACAATTGGATGCTTAATACAAATTCAACACCACTTATTCGGATTGGTAATATATAACAAATGTTTCCACATATTCAACTTAATACTATGACACTTAATTTTTTTTATAGTGCCTCCACCTACAAACATTAATTGAAATATTGGTGCTAGAAATTCTAAGAAATCAAGAAGTTTTGATAATTTGTAATTGATGAAGTTATTGGTTCCGCTTGAATCAATCAACACTATTATATTTTTATTTTTGACATATCCTTTCATCTTGAGGGTTTGTGGAGTATTGATACTATCCATTGCATGAAAAGATATTTTTGTAGTATCTTCTAGATTTAGATAATGATATTGTTTACTTTGATTTCACACAGAAGAAAATGGATTATTGTCCCGCAAATCTAGCCTCAAGGTCTACTAGATGGTGGGTGAACTACTCAAACTAATCTCCTAGTTCACATTGCAAATGAAAAACATAGAATTAGTGGAGAAAAATCAATAAATGATCACACCCCAAACCCTAACAAGATAACATAGATTGTAGATCCCTCTTATAGCTTGAAGCCCTATTACTATTTAGAGATCCCACTCTAATTTCTCAATTTGAACCCATACACAAGCATAAACAAACAAGAACAATTTTTTCCTCCATAATAGACAAGTTAGTATGAAATATGAATTAATACAATAAACAAACCATATTTCTCACATATAAAATCATGAAATGGAGAAGGAAATAAACTTGCATTCATATCATAGCAAAATATATAAGGAATTATACCTCATTTATATGATTTTTTTCTCCTTTGATCCCTTAGTTATCCTCTTCCCTTGACTTACAAACAACCTAGGATCATTTCACATGGAAAAAAATGGTATTATAGTGATATTTCACTAGCATTACTGAGCTAACCCTTTATAATTCCCCTGTCACTATTGAGAGGGTCTCACTAAATAATTATTTCCTAGATCGACGAGCATGTATCTAGACACCTATGATCATGAGAATTTAGGAAAATTATTCAATTATTGACTCTTATCCAAATAATAATAAGATAGGTCGAGATGATATCCTTGGGAAGGACCACTTTTGGAATTTTGACCTCCATTGCTCCTAGGAAGAAGGCAAGACGTTGACAAGATGCACACATGCAAGGGAGAAATGGGCACATAATATGTCGAGGATGTGGGATAAATGGGTTTCTAAATGAATTGAAAGGAGGAGAAGGGCCAGAATCATGTTAGCAACTAAACGAGGCTAACATGTGATCCAGGGGATAAAAAATATGCTCAAAAATAAAAGTGCTCAAATTCACTTGAATCTAGCACCAAATCATATATCTCATTATTATGATTCCAACGACACTTTAATTTCCTCAATCTGACATTGTATGAGGAAGTTATCGCATTCTAAACTTTTTGGAAAACATAAAAAAGTCAACTTGTAGTTTTGAGTGGAAAGTGTATGGATGACATGTGGTGGTTCATACACTGACTTGATGCTAATGTTAGCAGGATGAATGAGTAGTATGGAGCCAATCAGGATATGCCACGTGGCCCAGTCGTACAAATGCATATGTTGCGTTTTGATTGGTTAGAGGTGATTTGGTTTAGACCAATCACAGAGTGACACATGACCTAATCAAAAAGCACCATGTTTCACTCTAGATAAGGCCAAAATTTGGTTATGCACCCACTGAGCCTCCATGAGGTTTGACCCCATGACCTCAATATTACAAATTGCTCGCACTACCAATGCGCCACATTAGTTCTTGTTACAATTATGTGACAAAATTTTATTTAAGGTCATTATGTCTAGTCATTGGGGATAGAGTCAAGTTGGTTGGTAGCCCCAAAGCATATGAATATAATGTGACTGGCGGAAAATAATGGTGGGGGAGTAGGGAACAGGGAAACATTTGAGCATCGACCCTCAATTTTATTGTTTAACATGACTGACGACAGAGTTTTTGGGAGGGGCGGGGGTGTGGCACCCTACCCACGCCTAGCCCATAATCACATTAACTGTCTCATGACTAGGAGTTAGGCCAAGAGGTGCATGTCCTATGGCATGCACCTCATGGTCATTTGTTTTCCATGTGATTGACTGGAGGCAAAAAAATAGAGGTGTGGGCTCGATTAAACGTTTGACAAATCGCACCCACATTGGCAAGATTTGTGGATCGAGCCTGCCACCTGTAGCTGTGAAACTTCCAATTTCAAAGGTTGCCAAAGACCAGTTTCATTGCTATTTTTGAAAGAGGGACAACTTTGCCATTCTTTAGCCCTTATGAGCCCAAGAAGAGCCTACACAGGTTTTTTGGTGTTCTGGACACAATGGCAGTGTTATTTTTTAAATTTGAGAAATATATGTCGATATAATTTCAAATTTGAGCATATAATATAAAGGGCCACTATTGCAAGCTGGACCTAAAGATGTAGCCTAGGAGTGGTGAACTCTATCATCAAATTGTTGTGTTGTGATGTTGCTTATTGTCTATTTTTCACTGTTAAAATATTCAAAATTTAACTTAGTTTGTGTGATTTTGCAAGATCGATCCATTTCCCATAAGACATAAACTAGATTTCAAAACTTTACATGAAACCTTCAATTTTAATTTCAGATTAGTTTGGTATCATAGAATGGTTGTTGTGAAGGTTTGAAAGATTTTGCAAGTGTTTTCTTGAATGATTACAAGGAATAAATTGAAAAGAGGAGATAGAGTGCTTGAAGAACCAAACCCTCAAATTAGTTCAAGGAGGTCACAAGATCCACCAGTCATGGCACATGAAGAAGGATAAGAGATGATGTTTGAGGATGAGAGAGCTTTTAGAAAGGCTTTCTATGATATGTCTAAGATTGTGAAAGTGTTGCATAATGAGAGGATAACAAGGTTGCATGGGGAAAGTTCTAATAAAACACAAGCTAATGGTGGTGATGGGAGCAAGCCTCCACCTCCACCTCCTCCTTCACCTCCATATTCACCTCCATCATCACCTCCTTCATCTCATAGACCTACTCCTCATCTATCTCCAAAAGGACATGCTAAGTCTCCTTTGATTAAGCCTGATGTCAAGTTTGAATTGCCTATGTATGATCCAGGTCTGGGTGTGACAAAGGACCCTTCCAAGACCTTTTGCTTTCATGATGTGTTGAATTTCATTTTTAAAAGAACATAAATGAATACATCTGCATGTTGTAAAGAACAGGAACATGACAATTGTTAGCACATGAAATAATAAGACATTGATAATGGAGTTCATCCAGGAGGGACTACATCTCCAGGCCTCGATGTCAAGATGGTGTAGCCCACTACATTAAGTGCTATCAATAATGATGATGTACACAAGATATGATGTCGCGATCATACAAGGAAAATGCCCTCACGTAGGAGTGGCTCTAAGAGATGTTCCACTACAAGAACTCTCAGTCAAAATAATCCTACCAATATGACACAAAACTCATGCATGATGAGCATCCCACCAATATGGCATAAAAGGGCTCTCAAAGAAAACATGCATGGTGAAACATGAGTATCCCATCAACATACAACAAATGGATCTCAAAACACAACATGATGAATCATGACAACAAGTACATCACCTAGGCGATTCTGCGTCACATCAAGCAGGAATCATAAAAATGAATAAGAAACAGGATCCCACCTCAAACATCAATCAAGAACCTGTGCAGCACAATGCATAGGAAAAGAAGTACATGAGCACTGCATATACCTCACAACCAAGGGCCATCTAAAGAAGTGGATGTTAAATTGTTAAAGCTATTCAGACCATCAATCTCATGGCATCAATTGCATGACTTCTTGCACATGGATGTTGACACCTACATTCCACTTAGAAAAGTGGCTAAGTAATAGAATGAGAGAATGAGAAATCTAAACACACCATGAGATTTATGACATCAAATACTGCAAAATCGACTATCCAATTTTTGAATTCTGAGAAGTTGAGAATTTGGGGCTCAAGGAATCTTTTAGATTCCCCTTAGATTCCTCAAAGATTATGTTCCATGGGTGGAATGAAAATATACAACCCCAAAGGCAAATCTGACTTCGCCATTGTGATCCCTGTGGAAAACCATGAAAAACAATTGTAAACTTGACTATATTCTCACATGGAGAAAATTTACCTCCTCTGGAAAATTGCAAAGATCATGGTTCCGCTCCTTGTTTTTGCAGTAATCATGGTTCCACATACATACTGAAAAATGGCTGAAATATGCTTAACTCTGATATAGAAATGAACAACGCCATTGCGTTCGTGGCATCGAGAAGTGCTGAAACCATATAAAATTTGTCAAAATCTGACAAAGTGAAAATTCGGCCCTCCTGTAAAATGATGCCTCGAACTATGTGCACTAACTTCCTCTACCTCGAAATCCGTGCCCACTCCAGGCTTCTCCGTGCTCCCTGCACTAAGAATATGATGAGTTTATATGAATTTCCCTGGCAGAAATATTGACGGCAACGTTGTTGGCGTAGTGGCTAAGTTCGACGCATTCGTGAGAGGTGGTTCCAAGTTACAAACCCGCTCACACCTACTTTTAACATAGCTGTTATTTTTTTTTGTTTAAAAATAAATGCAGTTATGATTTCTTTACATCTGGTCACGATTTGACAGTTGGGGAAACCGTGTTATGGTGATACAGTTGTGTGTGATATGGTATTGTGCTGTTTGGATGGGCCGCCCATGGTGTGGGTCGGCCATGTGGCTGGGCGGGTTCGATTCCCACCGGCCCAAGTGTATTAATGTTTATGTCATATATGTGATATGCGGATGGGTGTAGGGGGTGGCAGGGTTGGTGGTCCCCACCCTACTTATATATATATATATATATATATATTATATATATTATATATATATATATATATATATATATAATATATATATTATATTATTTTATATATATATATATAAAATAATATATATATATATATATATATAATATAATATTATATATATATATATATATATAATATATATATATAATATATATATAGATATATCTATATATATATATATATATATATATATTATATATATATATATATATATATATATATAATATATATATATATTATATATATATATATATATATATATATATATATATATATAGTTTGTTTAACAAAACCCAATTGCACATTTTGAAAAATTTTGAATTTTTGGCCGAAGGAGGCAATTTAAGGAGGTGACAATTTCGCCCAGAATCTGGCCGGATTTAGCTGGATTCTATCTACCAGAAAATTTCAAATTGTGGCCTCCTTAAGCCTACCCAATTAGCAAAAGTCAACCCAACTTTTACTGCTTCTAACTTTCGCATACATACTCAGTTTGACGAACCGTTCGCATCACCATGATCAGGATGACGAGATCTATGCTCTGGTCCTAGGTCAAAAACATTCTAAGCACTATGATTTTTGAGCATTCATAAGCCCTCTTTGTCCTGTGTGTGTCTATGGAGCCACCTGGATCAATCCTCCCCACTGAGGAGCTTTTGGTCCTCCAAAAGCATGAACAATAATATGAAACTTCTTTGTACCTTGTCTACATCACAAACATCCTGAAAAGGTCTCGCTTCCATCTCCTTCACCTTTTGTTCTTCGAAGCCTTAAGTGATGAGCCGACACTTGCTACCTCTACAACCTATAGTACATTGTTTTGCAAATTACATGCTTGACTTTCATAACCAACTAATGACCCAAACGTCCCACACTTGCCACGAATTTATAACACATACTCGGTGGTCAAGTTTACATCAAGATGGATGCAAGACCTCAGCTATGACAACAAGGCCAACCTATCATTGCTGCTTCAATAAGTGATGGAAAACACATCATCACTACAACACATGATTTAAAAACATAAGGCCAACTTGGCCATTTTTTAGCCTTTATGAACCCAAGAAGAGCCTACACATAGGTTTTTTGGTGTTCTGGACACAATGGCAGTGTTATTTTTTAAATTTGAGCAATATATGTCGATATAATTTCAAATTTAAGCATATAATATAAAGGGCCACTATTGGAAGCTGGACCTAAATATGTAGCCTAGGAATGGTGAACTCTGTCATCAAATTGTTCTGTTGTGATGTTGCTTATTGTCTATTTTTCATTGTTAAAATCTTCAAAATTTAACTTAGTTTGTGTGATTTTGCAAGATCAATCCATTTCCCATAAGACATAAACTAGATTTCAAAACTTTACATGAAACCTTCAATTTTAGTTTCATATTATTTTGGTATCATAGAATGGTTGTTGTGAAGGTTTGACAGATTTTGCAAGTGTTTTCTTGAATGATTACAAGGTATAAATTGAAAAGAGGAGACAGAGTGCTTGAAGAACCAAACCCTCAAATTAGATCAAGGAGGTCACAAGATCCACCAGTCATGGCACATGAAGAAGGATAATGGATGATGTTTGAGGATGAGAGAGCTTTTAGAAAGGCTTTCTATGATATGTTTAAGATTGTGAATGTGTTGCATAATGGGAGGATAACAAGGTTGCATGGGGAAAGTTCTAATAAACCACAAGGTAATGGTGGTGATGGGAGCAAGCCTCCACCTCCACCTCCTCCTTCACCTCCATATTCACCTCCATCATCACCTCCATCTCATAGACCTACTCCTCATCTATCTCCAAAAGGACATGCTAAGTCTCCTTTGATTAAGCCTGATGTCAAGTTTGAATTTCCTATGTATGATCCAAGTCTGGGTGTGACAAAGGACCCTTCCAAGACCTTTTACTTTCTTGATATGTTAAATTTCATTTTTAAAAGAACATAAATGAATACATTTGCATGCTATAAAGAACAGGAACATGACAATCAACATATGAAATAACAAGACGTTGATCACAGAGTTCATCCAACAGGGACTACATCTCCAGGCCCCGGTGTCAAGATGGTGTAGACCGCTGCATTAAGTGTTGTCAATAGTGATGATGTACACAAGATATGAAGTCACAATCATACAAGGAAAATGCCCTCACGCAGGACTGGCTCTAAGAGATGTTCCACTACAAGAACTCTCATCGAAAAGACTCCTATCAGTATGACACAAAACTCATGCACAATGAGCATCCCGCCAATATGGCATAAAAGGGATCTCAAAGAAAGCATGCATGGTGACACATGAGTATCCCATCAACATACAACAAAGGGATCTAAAAACAAAACATGATGAATCATGACAATAAGTAAATCACATAGGTGATTCTACGTCACATCAAGCAGGAATCATAAAAATGAATAACAACTAGGATCCCACATCAAACAGAAATCAAGGACCTATGCAACACAATGCACAGGAAAAGAAGTACATGAACACTACATATACCTCACAACCAAGGGCCATCTGAAGAAGCAAATGTTAAACTATTGAAGCTATTCAGACCATCGATCTCACGGCATCAATTGCATGACTGCTCGCACATGGATGTTGACACCTGCATTTCACTTAGAAAAGTGGCTAAATAATTGAATGAGAGAATGAGAAATCTAAATGCACCATCAGATTTATGATGTCGAATAGTGCAAAATCCACTGTCCAATTTTTGAATTCTAAGAAGGTTAGAATCTGGGGCTCAAGGAATCTTTTAGATTCCCCCTAGATTCTTCAAAGATTCTGTTCCATGGGTGGACTGGAAATATGCAACTCCAAAGGTGAATCTGACTTCACCATTGCGATTCCTATGGAAAGCCATGTAAAACAACTATAAACTTGACAATATTCTGACATGGAGAAAATTTACCTCCTCAGGGAAATTGCAAGGATCATGGTTCCACTCCCTATTTTTGCAGTGATCATGGTTCCACCTCCATACTGAAAAATGGCTGAAAAATGCCAAACTCCGATGGAGAAACGAACAATTCCATTGTGTTTGTGGCATTGAGAAATGTTGAAACCATATAAAATTTGACAAAGTGAAAATTCGGCCCTCCTGCAAAATGTTGTCTCGAATTGCGTGCACTACCTTCCTTCGTCTCAAAATCCGTGCACACTCCTGGCTCCTCCATACTCCTTGCACTAAGAAGATGATGATTTTATATGAATTTCCTGACTGGAAATATAAATGGCAAGGTTGTTGGCCTAGTGGCTAAGTTCGACGCATTCGTGAGAGGTGCTTCCAAGTTCCAAATCCGCTCACACATACTTTTAACATAGCTGTTATTTTTTTTTGTTTAAAAATAAATGAGATTATGATTTCTTTGCATCCAGTCATGATTTGACAGTTTGGGAAACTATGTTATGGTGATACGGTTGCGTGTGATATGGTGTTGTGCTGTTTGGATGGGTCGCCCGTGGTGCGGGTCGGCCACATGGTTGGGCGGGTTCGATTCCCACCAACCCAAGTGTAATAACGTTTATGGCATATATGTGATATACGGATGGGTGTAGGGGGTGGTGGGGTTAGTGTTCCTCACCCCTTTATATTATTATATATATATATATATATATATATATATATATATATATATTATATATTTGTTTTGGTTTAACAAAACCCAATTGCATATTTTGAAAAATTTGAATTTTGGTTGAAGGAGGCAATTTAAGGAGGTGACAATTTCACTCGGAATTTGGCCGGATTTGGCTGGATTCCATTCGCTGGAAAAGTTAAAATTGTGGCCTCCTTAAGCCTGCTCAATCAGTGAAAGTCAACCCAACTTTTATTGCTTATAACTTTCACATACGGACTCAGTTTGACAAACCGTTCACATTGCCGCGATCAAGATGGCGAGATCTATGCTCTAGTCCTAGGTCAAAAACATTCTGAGAACTTTGATTTTTGAGCATTCATAATCCCTTTTTGTCCTATGTGTGTCTCTGGAGCCACCTGGATCAATCCTCCCCACTAAGGAGCTTTTGGTCCTCCAAAAGCATGAAACATAATATGCAACTTCTCTATAGCCTGTCTGCATCACAAGCATCCTAAAAAGGTCTTGCTTCCAACTTCTTCACCTTTATTCTTTGGAGCCTTAAGTGAGGAGCTGACACTTGCTACCTCTACAACCTATAGTACATTGTTTTGCAAATTACATGCTTCACTTTCATGACCAACTAATGACCCAAACATCCCACACTTGCCACGAGTTTCTAACACATACTTAGTGGCCAAGTTTAAATCAATATGGATGCAAGACCTTAGCTATGACAACAAGGCCAACCTATCATTTTTGTTTCATTAAGTGATGGAAAACACATCATCAGTGCAACACATGATTTACAAAGATAAGACCAACACTATTTTTACTTTAGACAAGTGATGGAAACATGACATCACTTTTAGAGTTTAACATGCAACACAAAATAAGACCAAACATCATTGTTGCTGAAAAAGTGATGGAAAACACATCATCACTTTTACATCTTAAAATGCAACAAATTATTTACAAAAGCAAGACCATGAAATGATAACATGTTTAGAAACCATTTTTCACTTATCAATGTGAATGGGTCACCTCCTTGTTGTGGTTTTTCTTGTCAAACAACTGCTTCACCTAGTTCACGCACTGACGCTTTGTCTTTAAGGCGCTACTCTGGATGGAGCCTCCAACAAGTGGCTCTTTGATGGCCACCTCTATCACAATGACTGTAGTAGGTTTTCCTCTTCCATATCTGCTTAACCTGTTTCTTTTCATGCTGTTCAAAGGGCCTTTCACGCCTCATCCTTTTGTGTGCTGCCATTCTTTTCCAACACTTAGAAAATGTATGGTTAAGTAATCCACAAAAGGTTCATTTTTTTCGATAACATGTTTTACATTCATTATTATCAACATTATCATAATCGAAATGAACATTCGAAGATCGAAAGTGGTTATACCTTCCCTTGTTGTCTCTGGTGTAAGTATTGCGAAGAGAGCTTGCCTCAGCTCTTTTCTTGCAATGGAAACTGCCATGGGATGATGGGGATGGGTTCCCATCATTCTCTTTCCTCGATGATTTTGACGATGTCTCGAAAGCATACAACACCTTTGAGCATTCTCCTTTGGTGTACATCGAGCATGCAAATTGAGGTCTTTGCATAACCTCCAATGGTTGAGTTATGTCTTGGTTATTGGCACCAAGTTCTTTTTCCTTCTCGTGCTTCGTCCTAGTAAGGAGCCTCATGTTTTTCCCTGTAATTGGGATCTCCAAATCTCCAACAGAAATCATACTATTTGAAGATGAAATCGAAAGGAAATCAACATCTTTTACCTCCTTTGTCAATTTGGAAAGAACTGTTGATGGCTTCTTGCCATCTATTGTTGGTGATTCACTAGTTGTCTCAGCACATTCCCCAACTTCCCTTATGACATACCCAAGTCCTGTATGATGGGGTAATTCTTCTACTTTTATGGGGTTGACAATGCCTTGGCCATTAATGCCCAAGCCTTTTCCTTCATACCCCATTTTCTTCAACAGTTTGGAGCCAATTCTTGTGGTATGATTTTCAAAAATAGCGAAATCATCATCAAGAAACATGCATGAATTTAGAGAATTTCTTTTTACCTCACATGGGTCATGCTGTAGCTTTTCCAAGGCCTCATACTTTTCTTGCAGTTTTCATAGCAAACTATGTTTCTCCTCTTTCTCTTCTTGTAGACACATCTTCAATTCATGGTTCACTGTTTGAAGATTATGTTTATTGTGCTTCAGTTCTTCTAGGGCCTCTTCTATGGCTCACAACTGAAGCTACAATCACTCTTTTTCCTCTGTCTCTTTCTCTAGAGTTTCATACATTATCTCCACTCTTTTGGAAATTTTGAGCATGGTCTCGTACATCGCTTTTTCATCCTTTGTCATTGTACGTTCCATTGTGCATGCTTGCAATTCACATCCACACAAAGACCTCTCTAATACCACTTGATCCAAGTCAGAGTGTGACAAAGGACCCTTCCAAGACCTTTTACTCTCATGATGTATTAAATTGAATTTTTAAAAGAACGTAAATGAATACATCTACATGTTGTAAAGAATAGGAACATGACAATCGTCAGCACATGAAATAACAAGATGTTGATAACAAAGTTTGTCTAGGAGGGACTACGTCTCTAGGCCTCGGTGTCAAGATGGTGTAGGCTGTTGCATTAAGTGCTGTCAATAGTGATGATGTACACAAGAGATGATGTCACAATCATACAAGGAAAATGCCCTCACGCAGGAGTGGCTCTAAGAGATGTTCCACTATAGGAACTCTCAGTGAAAAGACTCCTATCAGTATGACACAAAACACATGCACGATGGGCATCCCGCCAATATGGCATAAAAGGGATCTCAAAGAAAACATGCATGGTGACACATGAGTATCCCATCAACATACAACAAAGGGATCTAAAAACAAAACATGATGAATCATGACAACAAGTAAATCACATAGGTGATTCTACGTCACATCAAGAAGGGATCATAAAAATGAATAACAAACAGGATCCCACATCAAACAACAATCAAGGACCTGTGCAACACAATGCATAGGAAAAGAAGTACATGAACACTGCATATACCTCACAACCAAGGGCCATCTAAAGAAGCAAATTCTAAACTATTGAAGCTATTCAGACCATCGATCTCACGGCATCAATTGCATGACTGATCGCACATGGATGTTGACACCTGTGTTTCACTTAGAAAAGTGGCTAAATAATAGAATGAGAGAATGAGAAATCTAAATGCACCATCAGATTTATGACGTCGAATAGTGCAAAATCGACTGTCCAATTTTTGAATTCTAAGAAGTTGAGAATCTGAGGCTCAAGGAATCTTTTAGATTCCCCCTAGATTCTTCAAAGATTTTGCTCCATGGGTGGACTGGAAATATGCAACTCCAAAGGTGAATCTGACTTCACCATTGCGATTCCTACGGAAAACCATGTAAAACAACTATAAACTTGACTATATTCCAACATGGAGAAAATTTACCTCCTCAGGGAAATTGCAAGGATCATGGTTCCACTCCCTATTTTTGCAGTGATCATGGTTCCACCTCCATACTGAAAAATGGCCGAAAAATACCAAACTCTGATCGAGAAACGAACAATTCCATTATGTTTGTGGGGTCGAGAAGTGTTGAAACCATATAAAATTTGTCAAAATTTGACAAAGTGAAAATTAGGCTCTCCTGCAAAATGTTGCCTCGAACTTCGTGCACTGCCTTCCTCTACCTCAAAATCTGTGCCCACTCCTACCTCCTCCATGCTCCCCGCACTAAGAAGTTAATGAGTTTATATGAATTTCTTGGGTGGAAATATCAATGACAAGGTCGTTCGCCTAGTGGCTAAGTTCGACGCATTCGTGAGAGCTAGTTCTAGGTTCCAAACCCGCTCACACCTACTTTTAAAATATTATTATTATTATTTTTTGTTTAAAAATAAATGTGGTTATTATTTCTTTGCATCCATTCATGATTTGATAGTTGGGGAAACCATGTTATGGTGATATGGTTGCGTGTGATATGGTGTTGTGTTGTTTGGATGGGCCGTCGTGGTGCGGGCCGACCACGTGGCCGAGAAGGTTCGATTCCCACCGGCCCAAGTGTATTAACGTTTATGGCATATATTTGATATGCAAATGGGTGTATGGGGTGGCAGCGTTGGTCCCACCCCTTTACATATACATATACATATACATATATATATATTTGGTTTAACAATACCCAATTGCACATTTTGAAAAATTTGAATTTTGATCGAAGGAGGCAATTTAATGAGGTGACAATTTCACTCAGAATCTGGTCAGAGTTGGCCGGATTTTGTCCACCGGAAAGTTCAAATTGTGGCCTCCTTAAGCCTGCCTAGTGAGAAAAAGTCAACCCAACTTTGATTGCTTCTAACTTTCACATACAAACTCGGTTTGACGAACCATTCACACTACTGTGATTAGGATTATGAGATCTACGCTCTAGTCCTGGGTCGAAAACATCCTAAGCACTTTGATTTTTGAGCGTTCATATGCCCTCTTTGTCCTGTGTGTGCCTCTAGAGCCACTTGGATCAATGTACAATGGGGAAGTAAATGATGAAAAGTTGGATAATTGGGTTTGTCAAATTGAGGTTTATTGTAGGATTCAAAAGATTTATGATGATATCACTAAGATCCAACTTGCTTCTCTTCGCTTGGAAAGTGTATCCATCATCTGGTGGGAGGAAAAAACTCAAGAAGATTTGAAGAAAAGTGGTAAAATGATCTCTTTGTGGAATGATTTTATAGCTGCATTAAGAAGGAAATTTTATCCATTAGCTTACATGCAAAAATAAATTATGGATTGAAAATATTTTAGACAAGATAAAGGTCAGAGTGTCCAAAGTTAGTCACAAGAATTTAGAAGAGGAGCTTTAATATTGGGTTTTATTTGTCTTCACAAGATACTCTCCTTAAATATATAGGTGGATTACATAGTTATTTGAGACATACTATACTTATGTTTAATCCCACCAATATAGATGAAATATGTGTTGAGGAAACTTGTTTAGAATCAAGAGGAAAGAATGTTCCTCAAGGGACTAGCAAGGAACCTTTCAAATCTAGAGACAAAGGAAAGGGGAAGTTTAAAGGCAAAGGAAAAAAGAATGCTATGGTCAAGAAAGAGGGAGAGAAAATTACTTGTAAACATTATTCAAAAGAAGGCCATGATGAAGACCATTGTTGGAAATTACATCCATAAATGTGACCAAAGAAGTTCAATAACATGGGGAAACAAAAGATTATAGCTACAATTCAACAAGATATACGATCTAATTTAGGTGATGAAACCAAAATCACAACCATGGGAATAAAAGGTATAACTTCTAATTCAAGTATTAGTAGTAACCCTATAGAATCTCAAAATGATAAAGAAAGAAGTGATGTTTTTCATATTAGGATCATTACAAATTATAGAAAAGTTGATACATTGTTTGATAGTGGATCCCAAGTTAGTCTTATCTCTAAAGAAACTGTCAATAAACTTAATATAGAAACTACACCTCATAATAAACCTTACCCTTTGGGTTGGGTAGATGATGATGCCAAATTACAAGTGACAATAAAATGTAAAATCAAATTCCCCATCACTGCAAAATTTATAGATGAGGTAGAGCTTGATGTTGTACCACTTGATATTTGTGGGATTGTTTTAGGGAGTCCATACTTGTATGATTGAAAATCCATATTCTATCATCATGATAAAACATATCATATTTTTAAAGCTGAAGTTTAGTATATTGTTAGAGAACATCGCAAGAAGATGAATTTATATCTTGTTAGTGTTAGTCAGATGAAAAGGCTTGTAAATGCTAGTAATAATTTTGTGTTGTTGATGATTAAAGATAAAGATACTACTAAATCTGAAGCTTTCAAAACATGTGATTCTAAACTCAAGCATGAATTGGTTTAAGTTGTTAACACTTATGACAAGATGTTTTAGGAACCTAAAGGGTTACCTCCAAAAAGAGGAATCCAACATGAGATTCACTTGCACCAAGATGCACCACTTCCAAAAATTGGCATGTATAGAATGTAATTTTGGAGAATGTTGAAACCAAGAAGAAAATTAAAGAGCTACTTGAAAAATGGTTCATCATGCCTAGCACATCTCCTTCTGGGTCTCCTATTATTATGGTTCCAAAGAAAGATGGTACATGGCACATGTGTGGATTTTTGAGCTTTGAACAAGATCACGGTAAAGAACCATTATCCTCTTCCTCACATTGATGATTTGATATATCACTTAATGGAAGTTGTTTACATTAATAAGTTATATTTTAGAAGTGGTTATCATTAGATAAGTATTTCTAAAGATGATATTTGGAAAACTGCTTTTAAGACAAAACAAGGATTGTTTGAATGGTTAGTTATGTTGTTTGGGCTTTGCAATGCACCTGCCACATTCATTAGAGTTATGAATGATGTGTTGCCACGATTCCTTGATGATTTTTCATAGTCTACTTATATGATATTCTGATTTTTAGTAAGACTCGTGAAGAGCATGTCAAGCATGCGAAACAAGTACTAAATGTCTTGAAAAAGGAAAAGTTGTATTTGAAGATGTCTAAATGTGAAAATGGAAAAACGTTTTTGGTTTATTTGGATCATATTGTAGCACGGGGTGAATTGAAGATTGATCCCTTAAAATTTGATGTTATTGTGAATTGGCCAAAACCCAACTTAGGAGATTTTTGGGAGCATCCCAATATTGGAGAAAATTTATTGCTAACTTCCCATTCATTGCAGCACCATTACATGCTTTTACAAGTGTAAAATGTGTATTTTAGTGGGGAGGCAAGCAACATAAAGCCTTCGACACTTTGAAAGAGAAAATTGATACAAATCCAATCCTAACACTTCCATATCTTAAGTAGCCATTTGAAATTCAAACTGTTGCAAGTAGATATGCTATGGGAGCAGTTTTGATGCAACATGGTAAGCCGATATGTTATCATTCTGAAACCTTTTTCCATTGCAATAATTAAATATCCAACTTATGATAAATAGTTGTATGCTTTGGTACAAAGCATGAAGAAATGGAAGCATTATTTGATGGTTAAAGAAACGTTTTTTCATACTAACCATCAACCTTTGCAATATTTACAATCACAAACCAAGCTACAACAAGCTAGACATTTCAGGTGGATGGGATTCCTACAAAAATTTCATTTGGTAATCAGGTATAAGAAAGGTATATACAACAAAGTTGCAGATATATTATCAAGGCCTATTTTTAATGCATGTGATATTCTTAACCATAACTCAGTCATGCATGAAAGCTATATTGAATAGTATGCTCAAGATGAGGATTTTAAAGATGTTAATGCAACTTCGAGTTAGGAAATCATGTTGAAGAGTTGGATTATCATGTTCATAATAAATTGTTGTATCATCTTAGCAAGCTATGTGTTCCACAGGGTGAAAGAGTCAATGTCATAAGGGAAGCCCACACTTCTCTTATTTCTGGCCACTTTGGTGTAGGGAAAACAATTTCTCAAATTCAGAGGTATTGTTGTTGGACTCGCAAGAATGAAACTATTTTGAAGAAACATGAAAGGATGTTCCATGTGTGCTACTAGTAAGCCAAGTAATAGGAAATAGGATTTGTACACTCCACTTCCTATCCCTTCTCGTCTTTGGAAAAGTTTTCTATGGATATTTTTGGGGGACTATCAATGTCTAGGAAAGGTCATAATTATCTATATGTTTTTGTGGATTGTTCCAACAAAATGTGTGTGTTGGTGCCATGTAAGGAACAAATTACAATTGAACAGACCGCAAATATGTTCTTCCAAAATGCATGGGTTCACTTTGGGTTACCCACTTCTATTAATTCTGATCAAGATTTTTGATTTGTCGAGAAGTTTTGGTTGAAATACCCTCCTCCCACATCTACCCAAGTAACCATCCAACTGGGGTAAACATGTGATGAGAAGATACTGTCATGGTATTCAACCTCCTATGTGACATTAAGGAAGTGGAATTGATGGAAACACAACATACAAACCTTTCACATAAGCTATAGGACTCTCAGGAACCATCCAAAACTTTCCAAAACCCAGTCGTTGGGTCCCACTGAGTTTTTAGACCAATTAACCCCCATACTCACCCATGCTATGAACCTGTCAACATCTAGAGGGCTTTGGATACTCTCGCAACATGGCATGCTAGTGTCCAGGGACTATTTTTCTTAGTGTTATGCCAACAAGCCCGGGATTTGAGCCACTTTTTTAGGCCCAGAGCCTAGGTCACTGCCTAGATTTAAATAATGCCTTAAGAACATAAAGATAACCAGGTAAGAATGATAAAAATGCAATTACTTGAAAAAGGGATTGACTAGACCCCTACTATCCATGACAAACATTTCGTCAAACATATAAGAAATACATAATCTACACGTGTAAACAAAAAATTTAAGCATAGGGGTATCCTACTTATCAAATAATCACTAATTAACATTGTTCCCTTATATCATTAGGTGCATTATCATCTATTAGGTCATAGATACGTTGTTCTTTCATTTACCAATCAAAGCATGAGGAAAGCCATACATGCTTATAACTAGCATAATAGCAACAAAAGTATCAAGGATACATTAGCCATAAAATCCACATATACACCAATACATTTATACATAAGGTATCAAGGAGAGAACCTCTTATTAATGAATGCAAATCCAAACCGGGATGGGACTACCACATTCCACTTGCCAATAGAATAGCTGAGCCAAATATCTCTTCAGCCATTCACCTCCGTGCCATATTCCAAGAATGAATGTGGGACTCAAGCTAAAAGAACTAACCAGGGAATCCTGAGGCTAAACCACCTCACCCTCATCAATAGAAACCAGACTTTATTGTAATCCATCTTGGATCACTAGGTCAACACAATAAACATGTAATAACAGGCTTTACCATTATCTCCACCAAATGACTAGGCCAAAACAAGCATGGATTCCATTGTATTTCCCCATCTACACCATGAGGAATTTTCCTATTTCCTAGTCTCTCAGGCCTTACTACAATCTATAGCCTGATCCAAGGATCACTTGGTCCTAAACTGAGACACCACCCTCTAGGCTTTACAATATATCCCGCCATTCACCGGCAAGGATTCCTAAGCCTAATCAAGGGTAATCACCTCTTATATTTACAATATATTCTACCATTTACAGGTTGAGGATTCCTAACCCCACCGGGACAACACAAAATTTGTCTTTACCACAACCCATAGTCTAGTTCAAGGGTTACTAGGACATGTGTTTTATCATTCGGAGATCCACCTCAATCAGCTTCGAATCCATCCAACAATCCACCTCAACCAAAACATGAGAACCCCATCACACCATGGCTATCTGGAAATGACAAGTCTAGGCTGAAAACAATATCACACTTGGAAAAACCCATGCCATAACACCAAAATAACCACATGCAATACCATGCATGCCAAATCTAGTAAGGAAATAATACATGCAAATCGATAGCTACAAAGAATCATACTGTAGCTTCTTGATCCTGCTCTTCGTTCCTTGCTCCTTCCTTCCTCTTGCCTTATTTGCCTTTCTTGATCCAATGCCAAAGTGCTCCAAGAAAACTATAATTTTCCAAGAATGAGGGAGAGAGAGAGAGAATAATGAGAGAGCTCCAAAACTAAACTGACAAAAGGTTACAAACTTATCCTTAGAAGCCTTTTTATCAATTATGCCTCTATTTTCTTCATTTTCCATTATTTTCCTTCAATTTCCTCCTTGCATGCAACCAATGACCTTTCACCTTCCTTTTCTCCTAATTTCCATTATTTTCATAAATAATCTGCTGAAAATGCCATTTTTCCTTTATAAAGCCTTATCCATTTCCTTTGCCAGTTTCCTTAGCCATAATAAACCAAATGAACACCCACCAGGATGTTTTTCCCAACATTCAGCTTGGAATAAGTGTCCCATGAACTATGGTTATTATTTTCCTTTATTCACTTTTATTACATGAAAATTTCACATGGATGTTACAGAACCCTCCCCCATAAGGGACACCATCCTTGGTGCTCAACCACACCTATACCTCAGCAAAACCGTTGAAAAACAAACATACTTCCTTGGAACTTTATAACATAACTTAA
>APFE030188540.1:54189-157625 GCA_000404065.3 Pinus taeda
TTAGATTATTTTAACAAGTTATTAAAATAATAAAATATAGTTTGTTAATGCTTGCATGCATGTGACAACTATTATTTTAGATAACTGAGAATTCACTCATGGATAACTATTGCATGTCAGTTTTGTCAGAAACCCAGGTGAGATTAGATGTGGGACAATGTATTATCAGATGCTTGGATATTTCTAGTAAGTATTTCTTGCATGGAGAAGGATCTATTATAGGAGATTGGAGGACTTGTGGCCTATATATTGAGGCCTAGGTAGTCCATGATTTTCATCTTCTAATTGAAGATCATCAGGATCTTCCGATTATAGAGAGTACAGGATAGCTATTGAGCTGATTCTTTTTGTATGTTGATAAGGATCTCCACTTGATTGATAATACATGGTTGGGGTTTTATGCTGGTGCTTTCCCTTGGATATATCTTGTGTTATGTGTGATTATTCCTTCTTATCAGTTATACGTGTTCATGCTTGATGTTGCTCATGGTTGATTAGCTTCCACAAAGTTTATGGTAGATGTAGATCTAGTATTACGATTTAGTACATTGCATATATCAATTGGATTTGCAAGTGAAATTTCTATATGATATTAGTGAGCTAGCTGATTTGTAGAGAAAATTCTACAACAACATCAAATCCAAAAATCCCTATTCTAGGGTGATGCATTATTATCCATGGACTTGGCTCGAGACAAGTGATGGGCTGGGAAAGAGGGCCAAGTAATTGTGTATTGCATAGTTACAAGTGTTAGGGAGGGATACTGGTCAATGAGACTGCACAGAGGGCATCTCAGGCTTGGTTGAGGAAATCCCGAGCATAGGCTTCACTACCTGGGAAAATTGCGTAGAGGCCACTGAGAGACAGGATTTTGCAGTTGGGACAGTCAGTGGTTGCTACAAGATGATACCTTGGGAGGTAGGTCTACGTAGTTTTTAGAGACAAAGTAGGATAGGGTAGTAAAGGGGCCTCCGAGGGCAGATTTGCACAGTTTTTATGATTAGTGAGTCTTAACTAAGGGAGGACACTGGGGGACACTTCTGCGTAGTTTTGGGAGGACATCTAGGTTGGGTTCTCTGTGCATTTTGGGGTTCCAGTAGGCAAGGGAGGAATCTTGATGACTGATCTTGTGAAATGCATAGTTCAGGTTAGGAAATGAAAAGCTACTACGCAATTCTGGGGATGAAGGCAACTTGCTCAACTGTGGAATTGCGTAATCCAAATGCCTTGGGGGACAGTGATTGTGCACTTCATAGTTCATCAAAGAGGGCTAAGGCTATGTAGTGCATTGTTCAGTCAGGGTCCGATGAAAGAGAGTTTTCTGGTCGGGAGGATTTTCAGAAAATGGCTGTGTGGGAGGCAAGTGAACTTGTGAGCAACTTGAGATTGTGATCGCACACTTAGCATACTTAGATGACATGAAAACATAGACCACCAGAACAATAAGAAAGAGAATTACACTCTATGAGAATGTCCTAAGACAAATAGTGACAAGTGTGACACTTGAGATAGACTTTAGGACGATTGTGATGACACTTGTGGGACAATTCTTAAAACTTTGTGTATGAGTGCGACATGTGCTTACATGGATAGGTAAACTTGTACACACAAAGACCAACCTTCAAGGTCACCAGAAAGGTTTGCAAACAGGACATAACAACCAAACATTCCAAAAGGTGACAATTTATCCAACAAGCAAAAGGAGTAAGATGCTTAGAGGAAACACATGGGATGATTGTCAGTGCTTGCAACCATTCATGTCATTGAAGACATAATGATATGAAAATGATAAGTGGTCCTTCAAGATAAAATAATATGTGTATTTCAAAATATATTGTTTGTTTTCCATACCTACCCTCCAAAGGGTTATGCATTAGATGGAATCTTCATGTAGTCCCGATATTCTATCATACACTAGGTTCCTTGGTTTCCTTATCTTTCTCCTCGGCTCCTTGAGAGTCATTTAGCATGTCATCCTTGTTCATTGCCATTGAGAGACACACTTGTGTAGTTTAAGCAGGTAGTGATTGCTGTTGGATGAGGCCCTAGGAGGACACATATTAGTAGTTTCAGGATGCAAGGTGGATTGGGCAGTTGCGGTGCCTGAGGGAAAAAACTGTGTAGTTTTTGTAGACATTGGGTTCCAGCTAAGGGAAGGACACTGAAGGAATCCACCGCATAGTTTTGGATGCTAAGGGAGGCTAGGATTTCTATGCATTGTGTAGTTCCACCATGCAAGGGAAAAGCTTGAGGGTCGCTGACGTGAAGTGCACAGTTCAAGAAAGCTAGATGAGGCTAGGTTACTAAGATAACTCCAAAATTTGGCTAAGTGTGGGACCAATGGAATTGATGTGAAAAGTGATAGAAATTGACTCTGATCACATACTTGAACACTTAGTGATACAACATAGATCATCTAGAACATATAAAAACATACTTCGCTTAATGCAACAACCTTTGTGACAACTTACGACAAGTGTGGCTCTGATGATAGACTTTGAGAGGATAAAGGTGACACTTGTGAAAGAGTGCATGAACTGAGTGCGAAACATGTATATGTGATGAGAACAACCCATTCTTACAAATATTTCCCCTTGAAGGAAAAAAAACCTCCATTTTCATGACAAGTGATCATCCCCATTCCCAAATATGACACATACTATATAAAGATAAAAGCGTGAACGGCTCATAAGATCAAAGAGGGGAGATTGAGATCATCATCTTACCAATAAGTGAATAAGGAATGATCGATCATAGGATCCACAATAGGCTCCAAAATTTAAGTGTAGGTCAAACTTTTGGAAAGTGTTGCAGCCACTACAACACTTGGCAACACACTGGTTGAATACCAGCTTCTCTGTCTTGGTTCGTTTTAGTGCAGGGCCTTCGTCCTTCAGGGAGTATTGATTCAACGTGCACATTACTTTAGATTCTCCACTTACCCCATGGGCAGAAATGGTCCCCTTTGTACCTTCTCAATTGAACACAGCATAAGATTAAGCCAGATTACAATGTTTCAAATTGGGAAGGGTAGTTTAGCTCACGAGCTCAAGATTTTTAGAGTACATCTTTTCATGCTTGGTGTTGCTTTGCTACCAACAAGTTTGGAAAATAACCCAATGGAGTCACGTAGAAACACAAGCATTGCTTCACTGCAAGCGATCCTAGACACTACCCCAGTGGAGTTTCCTGAATCACCTCTTGGCATAGGTTCAAGCCTTTCTCTTATTTTTCTTTCATTTATTTATTAAAGAGAACTACATGTTGACACCTATTTATTTTGGGGTAGAAGAGGGATCCTGACTTATTGAGAGCATGAGAGGTTTTTCCTTTAGATAATAATATAAAGACCTATGATTTAGGTTTTCTTGTTTAGATTTTCCCCTTCTCCATTTCTACTAGTTGGATAAGCTTGAAAACACCAAATCAGAAAATTGAGTATAGGCATGAGGTTCCCAAACTAGACATAGGTTCATAGTTGGACCAAATTTCTCCTTACAGACGAATCATATTTTCCATTAAAACTTCATCAACAAAATTATACAACCAATTACAAGGAATCGAGACACAGGATTGACCAAATGTTGATGTGTCATAAGACTCTTTGAAATTTAGCCACATACATACTTGGAATCCAAATAGGTCCAGGCACAACACTTATTCGCGTAGTGAAAACAGAAGGAAGACTGTGCAAGGAAGGAAACAAAGCAAAAAGAAAGAAGATACAAAACTAGGAAACCAAAATCAAAAGATATTAGAACAAAATGACTAAAGAAAACATGATGTAGAATGAGAACAAGGAAATGAGGACATATTACTGAGAAAGAGTGCAGAATGAGTGCACAAAAGGGAAATCTAATGATGCAGCTAATCCTACTCCTAACCTAAAAACTATAAGGTTAGGGTCACGTAAAATGAAATTTCTAGTGAAGCCACCTTGATTGTTCTCGACCTTCTTCCACATAGATAGGAACAATTTAAACAGATATAAAGTGATGTGCAATAGAAAATACAAAAACTTGAAAAACTTGTGTAAGAAAAGGAAGGTATTGCCTGTGGGAAAAAAGGTGTGTCACAACCACTAGTTTCATCTAGTTTACATGCTTACCTTCTTGATGGATACCACTTTTAAATAAACCTTAAAAGCCTCTTCCTTATGTGTCTTCATCTGCACTGAGCTTCTTAGAAAGCGTGAGGAAGGATTGAAACTTGATTCTTGCAACAGAGCTAGCCAAGTAAGATTGTTCTAGCCATTTAGCAATTGGGTCGTAAAATTCATGATGGCCATATTGAAAGCCTCATGATCTTTGAAAGGATGAATTCTCGATTTGAGAGATGGGTTCATGATGGGTATCTTGTATGGGGAAATGGATCTGGTCATTCTCAGCAGTCATGCCAAGACACTGAAGACTTGCCATAACCATCAACAAAGGTTGAAGTGCCTCACCTACTTGACAGAAATATGAAGAGAGAAGTGTTAAATAATGAAGATCAGAGATTGTGAAACAACTGTCATTAGATGTGCTAATGGGGAAATGATCAGATGAGCTAATTCAAGAATCATATTTCCAGTTTGAAATAAATGAAGAAAAATCAATTTGAACAATATTGCGAATGCTCTAAAAAATCGAACCAAGTTCTTTGTGAGCTAGATATGACAAACCACCTTCCTACAACTGGTGATCAATTGTACAAGCATCACAGTCAGAAAAAGAGTGTAAAATGGATGCTAGCACCGTGAATGCATGAAACCATTTGAGGATGGTGAATGGAGAACTTGACTCATGTGAAAAATTGTGCATTTATCATCACATAGGGAGATTTCTTATGTGATGAGGGGACAAATTTGCAATACAAGATTCCCAAGAAGACTAAGGAGCTGACCATTAAGGGAGAAATTTGATAAGTATGATTCTTGTGAGCAAAGACAGTCTTTGAGATGATCAACCTCACAATTCCATGACCTAATGAGAAATGAACATTCCCAACCTAAGATTGATGTTAGGGATTTGCAAGAAGATGAATGAATTGTGACAGATTTTTGAATTTGATCATACGTGAAATCTCGAAAATTTGAGAGGTCACACCCGGAATACCAAACAATATTTGCACGAGAATTCACATCGAGTGAAACCATGCAGATGGATGGATTGTGCGAGAGAAACCAGATCTGATTTAGTTTGGGGGGCTTACTAGAGTCGCGAGTTCCTGACATAACCATCAATGGAAGTTGAAGTGCCTTGACACCTTGGCAAGTCCCAAAAATTTCCAGAATTGTAGAATCACATTTTGAAGCTTGAACCATATCACACATGGTTTAAGGGTGGTTGTTGTTGCGAATTTCAAAAATTCTCTCCGGATGGCTGCCATCTCTGTCACAGGTTTCACCATATTTTTTAGCTTAAACAACAATTAGATTACTCAATTGAAGGGGTCCTTTTGATAATGCATTCAAATATAAATGAATTGGTGAGATCTTATTAGCAAGCTGATTTGAAAAGTTATTTTCATGCAAAAGAAGAGATGATGAGGGACGTGAAGAGTTCTCTACGATATGACTATATTCAATCATCATGGAAAACCTCACCGCCTTGTGTCAATTGAGGAGATAGTTCGTCAGATGAAGAAGTAAGAGAACATGAAGTATATCCATTTCAAGTGGATGTGCTGTGAATGGTAGGACACAAGAGAAAGTGAGGTGAAGGGGAAGTTTCAATAGGGACATCTTCTTTAACCAAAGCAGATTCTAGATCCAACTTAAAATCTTTATGAGGAACCAAAAGATCATATATTGTTCTTGGGAATTTGTCACAACATGCAAAAGCATTGGAATGATTACTACCCAAGGCTAGGGGTTGATTGAAAGAATTGATTGTACTATATTTTCCACCAAGATCAGAAGATTTAAAATCGTTCAAGAATGGAAACCCATTGTTTTGATGTGAAAAATTTTGAAACATAGTAGAAAAATTGATAGTGTCCTTAAATTTATGCTCCTTTACCTGTGAAATTTGACTAACTTGTGCCTGATCACAATTTGAGCCAACAACTTGAGAATAAAGAGAAGGTGAAAAACTATTTGGTGAAGCAAATTGATCAAGCAAGCCATGGTGCAAGGAGTCATGGCTTGTAGATGATAGAGGATGGCAGAGATCCAAATAAGATTCGAGACTTGAGTTATGAATGGTGGCATCCTCTTACGGAATGGAGGAGTGAGTCTTCATCATAGGCTTCTTGAACCATTTGGGGATGTCCTCCATTGAAGCAGGAGATGAATGAGAAGATGGAACAGAGATTTGATTCGCCAATTTTCCAATTTCATGATCACATGAAGGAGGCACCAACACTGGGACTGAAAAAGGAGGAGGATAGGGAACAAAAGGGGTAGTAGGCTCCTCGTTTGCAACCTGAGGTGCCTCATGATCCACAAGAGTTGGGGAGGAAGGGAAAAGAGGAGGTTGATTGTACTGGGAGACATGAACCAACTATTTAAAATCTTGTCTCAAGAAATGCGAGTTCAAATTTTTGTCTAGAATTTCACAATAAAGGTAAAGGAATTGATCGATAAAGGCCTCAACTGATTCATCAGTTTCCATTATTATATGATTGATTATTTCGTAGACTTCTTGGTGGCTATAATTATTGAAATATTTATTCACCATCTAGGAATGTTGACTGAATGAACAAATAGAAGCAATGTGTAATGTACGACACCGTTGTTTAACACAACCTTTGAATGTGAGGGTGAGTAATCTAGCGATGACATCTTAAGAATCTATTTGGTGACAACAACAAAAATTGATAACTTGAAGTAGTTGTACATGAAAATTTTGTTCACGCTCACCATCAAAATTCAACTCGGATAGGTCATGAATAAATTCCACAGGGATGGTATAATTAAGCTCTTTAGAAAAACATCCTAGATTATGATTTTGGGAAGAGCCATTTTAAAGAAGAGATTCAAACCATAATCTATGGGAACATCATATCATCTGGCTCTCCTTCGAGCACCATTTTTTGATAGTGCTGGAAATCCGTCAACTAAAGGGGATCTCCCTAATACGAAGTCCTAACTAGACCTCACTATTTGGTGTAGGAGTCCCATCTGGTATAAAGCCTCTTCCTTGGCTCTAGTTGTCAACACGGGAGAGTGATGCAATGGTATCTTCGAACAACAAGGTAAGTGTGACTCATGAGTGTGCAATGTAACTGTGTCAAGGTTCTTTTACTACAAAAGGGGGAAGAAAAGTGAGCCTCTAAGTGAGAGGTAATAGTACAACCTAGGAAGAGACACACGCAAACCAGGAAGGCATGTCCAACATCCAGCATAATAGTCCACAGCAGATGTGATAGTCGTTAAAACCAAAGTACAAATGCTTAAAGAGTAGTCTTACAAGCATCCACAAGTCATGCATGGAAACGTTTTGGCCTAAACATGCTTGTGTATTAAGAAAAAGTTTTGAGACACATAATTACATCATACATCACTAGCCCCAGTAGTGGGACATTGGAGACACTCCTCGCTCCTAAAATAAATGGCTGAAAAGTTCTCTATTCTTCGTCAAAGGAGCCAAGGTGAAAATTCCCTTGCTCATACAATGAGGGGTATATGTAACCAATGGGTGATGATTGAACATAGTGACTCTTCGACCACCCTCATGACTGTTCAACTTCCTATGACTTTTCAATTGACATGACTCTTCATATTCATGTGTGTCCATTCGAATTCCACTTTTTATTACATTCAATTTACAATAGATATGGCCCATAATCGTGATGTGGCCTTTGAAAACTCATGACATGACTTGCCATGACACTATTGACATGGACTAGCTTGCTGAGGTGGCAATGTAAATCCGTCATTGCTGCTGAGTGATAGATGTGTTCTTGGATGCACTTTCTTTTCTCCTCCACATATCTTGGTGATGCAGGGTCTTCAATGATATTTTGTCTTGGGAGGTGGTTACATGCATGTGTTCCCTTTTCTTGTATTTGATAAGCTTCTTTGTCCATCCAGATATAAGTGAGACTTATAGCACATTGACTCCTTATTATCCTTTTTCATCATCTTGCCATGACCTAACAATTTACCTATTCTTGCAATTCACTCATGACGGGACGATATCAAATTAAAAACTCCCTAGTCGAAGGTGATGCACTATTATCCATGGAATGTGCTTGGGACAGGTGACAGGCTAGGAGAGAGGGCCTAGTAACTGTGCATTACACAATTCTAGGTGACATGGAGGGAGACTAGCCATTGAGACTGTGCAAGGCAGATATCACACTTGGTTGAGGAACGGTTGAGCACAATCTTCACTGTCGAGGAAAATTGCATGGAGGCCACTAGGAGATAGGATTGTGCAGTTGGGATAGTCAGTGGATGCTACAAGATGGGACCTTGGGAGGCAGGTCTGCATTGTTTTCAGAGGCAAGGCACGACTGGGTAGCAGAGGGGCTTGGGAGGACATATCTGTGTAGTTTTCGAGATCTGTGAGTCCCCGTCGAGGGAGGACATTGGGGCAAAATTTTGTGCAGTTTTGGGAGGTAAGGAAGGCTGGGTTCTCTGTGCATTATGGGGTTCTAATAGGTAAGGGAGGAAGATTTATGATTGATCTTGCAAAATGTGTAGTTTAGGTTAGGCTAGGAAAAGATACTGCACAATTCTGGGGATGAAGGCAGTCTACTCAACTTTGGAATTGAAAAGTGTAACTGCCCTAGGGTACAGTGACTGAAAACTATGTAGTTTGGAAATAGAGTTGTATCACAAAGGGCTAAGACTATGTACTGCGTAGTTCAGTCAAGGTCCTATGAAAGAGAGTTCCCTGCTTGAGAGAATTTTTGGAAAATGGCTAAGTGTAGGAGGTAGGTGAAATTGTGAGGAACTTGAGATTGTGATCACAAATTTAGCATACTTTGATGAAACGAAAATACAGACCACTGGAACAACAAGACAAATCATTACCGTCTATGAGACTGTCCTAAGACAAAAAGCGATAAGCGCGACACTTGAGATAGACTTTAGGACGACCGTGACGAAACTTGTGCGACAATGCTTAAAAAATTGTGTATGAGTGTGACAGGTTCTTACATGGCTAGGACAACTTGTATAAACAATGACCAACCTTTGAGGTTACCAAAATGGTTCACAAACAAGACATAACAACCAAACATGCCAAAAGATGACAATTGATCCAACAAGTGAAAGGAGCAAGATGCTCAGAGGAAACACATGGGATGACTATCAGTGCTTGCAACCATGCTTGTCATTGAAGACATAATGATATGAAAATGATAATCGGTCCTTCAGTCTACACTAATAGGTGTATGTATGTGCTTTTTTTTCCATACCTACCCTCCAAAGGGTTACACATTAGATGAAATCTTCATGCAGTCTTGATCTTCTGTCATAGCTTGGGTTCCTTGGTCTCCTTATATTTCTCCTCATCTCCTTGAGAGTCATCTATCATGTCATTCTTCTTCATGGCCACTGAGATACACACTTGTGTAGTTTAAGTGGGCAGTGAGTGTTGCGGGATGAGGCCCTGGCAGGACATATCTACGCAATTTCAAGATGCAAGGTGGACTAGGTAACTGAGATGCCCGAGGGACAAAACTACGTAGTGTTTGGAGATAGTGGGTTCCGTCTGAGGGAAAGATACCAAAGGAGGCCACTAAATCGTTTTGGATGCCAAGGGAAGTTGGATTTCTATGCATTGTGTAGTTTAATCAGGCAAGGGAAAAGCTTGAGGGTTGCTGATGTGAAGTGCACAGTTCAGGAAATTTGGATGAGGCTAGGTTGCTAGGTGAACTCTGGAAGTTATTTAAGTGTGGGATCAGTGGAACTGATGTGAATAGTGATAGAACTTAACTACGATCACACAGTTGAACACTTAGTGATACAACATAGATCATCCAAAACATATAAAAACATACTTCGCTTAATGCAACAATGTTTATGGAAACTTACAACAAGTGTGGCTTCGATGATAGACTCTGAAATGAGTGTGAAACATGTCTATGTGATGAGCGGAACCAATTCTTACAAGTATTTCCCCTTGAAGAAAAAAAAACCTCCCTTTACATGACAAACAATCATCCCTATGCCCAAAGATGGCACGTACTAAATAAAGATAAAAGCATGAATGGCTGTTAAGATCGAAGAGGGGAGCTTGAGATCATCAGCTTACCAATAAGTGGCTAAGGAATAATCAATCATAGGATCCATAGTAGGCTCTGAAATTTAAGTGTAGGCCAAAATTTTGGAAAGTGTTACAACTACTACAACACCTACTAAGAGGATTTGTGACCCTATTCTCCTTTCCTTTGATGTATCTGATCTAAAAATCAAACTCACTAATCTTGGCCAACAATCTAACTTGCCTGGAATTCAGATTCTACTAGTCTAACAAGTATCTCAACCTAGTGTGATCACTCATCAATACAAACCTCCTGTCAAGAAGATAATGCCTCCACATCTTCAATGCATGTATGATCACTACCAACTCAAGATAATGTGTCAGATAGTTATGATCATGTTTATTTAGTTTCTATGACTTATAGCACACTGCCTGTCTTTCTTGCATAAGGACTCCACCAAGTTTTTGCATACAAGCATTTGTACATACTACAAACTCTTTGTTTGGATCTGCGATCTTTAACACTGGGGCATGTATCTTGTTAGGCTTCTCAAAATCGGCGTCAAACTCCTTTGTCCACTCAAACTTGTTACCTTTCCTTTGCAATGATGTAATAGGATAATAAATATGCAAGAAGTTCATGATGAAACTCCTATAATAGCCTGCCAACTCCATGAAATATCTCACCTCATCCACACTCTTGAGGGTTTCCCACTCCATGACAACTCTTATCTTCTATGGATCTATTGCTATGCCCTCCTTGGAGACAACATGTCCCAAGTAATTTACCTCATTTTGAAAGAAACTGCACTTGTTGAGCTTAGCATACAACTGATGCTCTCTCAACAATCTTAGCACTGTGACCAAATTCTCGATATTCTCTTTTTCATTTTTAGAACATACCAATATGTCATCAATGAACACAATAACAAACTTATCCAAATATGGACACAACACACTACTCATAAAGCACATAAATGTAGTTGGAGCATTAGTCAAACTGAATGGAATTATAACAAACTCATAATGCCCATACCTAGTCTGGAAATTTGTCTTTTAAATGTCCTTCTCTTTGATGCATACATAATGGTATCCTGATCTCAAATCAATCTTTGAGAACATTGCTGCTCTCTTCAAATGATTGAACAAGTCATCAATCCTCGGCAACAGATACCTGTTGTTGATGGTAACTTTTTTCAACTACCTATAGTCAATGCACAATATGGGAGTACCATCCTTCTTCTTCATAAACAATACCAGCGCACCCCATGGTGTTACACTTGACCTAATGTGTCTTTTGTCCAACATTTCCTTCAACTGCAAATTCAACTCTACCAACTCAGGTGTGCTCATCCTGTAAGTTTCTTTTGATGCTAGAGCTACCCCTTGCACTAACTCAATAGAAAAGTCCATTTCCTTGTGAAGTGGAAACTATGAAATGTCCTCAGGAAATACATCGTCAAACTGTTGTAGAACTAGGTACCTGTGCACTATATATCTTAATCCTACCACCTTGATTCTATGGAAAATCTCTGTTAAGGTGTTCCTTACCGCATGTCCAACAATCCAACCATCCAATACCATCACCTATATGTTGGTGTTGTGATCCATGTCCCTGTCTAGCTGCGTTGAACTTCTTTTGTGGTGCCACATTCTCTTTCTCTTCTTCATTCTGAGGCAATGTTCTTTTTGGATACCATTTACTTTTGCCTTTATCGTTCCCTTTCCATCCTTGCTAATATTCTTTCTTATGCTCTAACTATTCATAACAATGTTTCAATTTCCCAATAACTTCCACAAGTGACCTAGGCTTATCATACTCAATTTGATCTATAAATTCTAATGGAAAACCATTGATAAATCATTGAACTTTAGCCTTCTCATCTTTAAGATACAGTACATACCTCAATAGGTTTAGGAACTTTGTCATTTACTCTTCATCTATCATTGATCCCATCTTTAGCTTATTTAATTCTTTGGCCTTATTGTCGTAGTACCTTTCTGACAAATACTTCTTCCTGAAAAGCCTCTTGAACTCATGCTAACTCAAGTCCTTTGTCCTGATGTCTCTGATCCACTTCACATCTTCCCACCAGATGTATGCTTTACCTTTATAGCTAAAGGTAATAATTATGGCCATCATATTCTCTATGTACTCATGCAACTCAAAGAATTTCTTCATCCCAAGTATCCAAGCCTGTCCATCTTCTAGTTTCTTCAAGTCCCCGTCAAACGTAGGTGGCTTTTCTTTCTTAAAATCATCTGGAAAGTATCCCCTATCAATCCTCCTATAAGGATGAAAATGATGGTGATCATGATGCCTATCAAAACCAGAACTAGAATAATACTTGTATCCAACACCTCTTATATCTAAAGTATCCAAGAACCTACCATCTCTAACAATGTTAGATCTATCTGACCTATGACCACCATGAGACCTACTTCCATATGCCCAATTAGTTATGTCCTCCAGCCCATAGCTGATCCGAAGTGGCTGATCTGAAGAAGTATTGCATTAACCTCTGCTTGTTTCTCTTGTGCAACATGAATTTTACATTGTTTGTCTTACAACTCCTTATTTCTTCCTTCAAGATTCTCAACGTGTCTATTAATTCAGAAGATTTCCCAACATGATGTTTCTCATCTAATTCATAGAGAGAATATTTGTAGTCTACCATCCTTCTAACCATTTTGATCTCTTTGCTGCAAGACATACTATGTTAGATAAACCAAATCACAATAAACCAATGTACCTTAGTATAATTCAGGGAGGATGTCTAATCTGCAAGATCAATCAATCAGTGTAATACATGCACAAACATAATTATGACAACATATATACATATAAAACATAAGCTCATAACCATATAACCAAAATTCTAGCTAGAGTCCAGTCATCGATGCATGAGCACATTGACTACACATGCCATGGCCTCATGCATGACAACAACACCATACCAACGTACACTAACGATATGCAAGCATAAAAATATGTAAAAAATCATACACTCATGATGAAACACTTAAAAATAACAACATCCTCTTTCACATGGCGACATCACTACAACCATGACCAACACCATGCATATGCAACAATCACATAGACCACAAGGATGATTAACAAACGTGCAACTGACATGAATGAATGATCAACGCACACTACCCATCTAGTTTAAGGGGTGAACTATGCCCTAATACCACTTTGTAATACCCTCCTCCCACATCTACCCATGTAAACAACTAACCAGGATAAACATGTGATGAGAGGATATTATGATTGGATTCAACCTCCTATGTAACCTTAAGGAAGTGGTATCGATGGAAAAAAAAACATATAGGCATTCCACATTAGCTACAGGACTCTCAACAACCTTCGCAACCTTTCTGGCAACCAAACCCTAGGTCCCACTGAGTTTTTAGAAAAATTTGCCCCTGGACTCTCCCATGCTATGGGCCGACCAATTTCCAGAGGGATTTGGATGCCCCCACATCATGACATGTCAGTGTCTAGGGACTATTTTTCTCAGTTGTGCCAATGTCCCTAGGATTTGAGCCACTTTTTTAGTCCTAGAGCCAAGGTCACTGCCCATAATTAAATGACACCTTCATAACAAAAAGATAACAAGGTAATGATGATACAAATGAAATTACTTGAACAAGGGTTTGTTGGCTTAGGGGGCCTTGACCCAAGTTCAGAGTTAGTTGTGCCAACCAACAAAACCCTACAGTACTAGCCCTTTTCGCAACAACTCGTATACAACAGGTTGCAGTCTAACCTGAGGCAGTATGGGGGGCATGCAAGAACCAAGTTTCTGCATCGAGAGACTAGTGTGATGTCTTCCAGCACCTCAGATCTACCTTCACGCAAATCGATACACTCTTAGAGCTCGTTGTTGTAACTCTATTACAATAGCCTTTAGACCTCTGTGAAGGTCTACAATTAGTCCTTGTGGACCTTTACCAATCAATTTTTCTACTTACACGCATTAGAGAGTAGTGCTAAGCTAGGGTTCATGCATATTTACTTAAGTTATTAGTAAACATTAGAGAATTCATAATAGCCTTCACGAAAATACTTAAACATGCATTGTGTACAACATTAACACTTATTCAAGAGAATCATGTAACATTCAATCAATATTCCACAAAACACATCATTCATTGACAACATATAGCATTAACAGAAATATGAAAGAATTCTTCAGAAACTGTCTTTATTGATCTTCAATTCAAGGTTACAAACTCAAAACTACCCTTCGCACATAGTTGCAGGGGTTTGCACACTCAGTTGCGGACTCTACCTAGGCCTCTGTGCACTCAGTTGCAGAGGCTTTCTTCTACCTTACCTACTTCTCTTCTCTATCATTTCCCCCTTCCCTTATCAATTATGCCTTAGACTCTCTAAGACACACCTATTTATAACCTTTTTCATAAAATTCAATGGTTTGTGGACCATGGGTGAATCTCAAAACCATCTCAAACTTTACATAAAACAAGGGGATATACCCATTTGACTCATATTCATTTATGCACTCCACATCCATAGATCGAGGAGACTTTACATTAATTACAAAACTATATCAAAACTTGGGTTATCTTAACCCAAAAACTAACTCAGGGGACCCTATCCCAACATACCCCAACACAAAGATCGTGGCTCACCCTTGAGTCATTCTACTGGTGCTGCAATCTTACTGTGAAGATCCCCCAGCTCCACTTGGATCACTGCAACTTCGACAGTGCTCTACGTTGCTACTTGATTAAATTCCTCAACCAAATTTTCCGTGGTTAGTCCTTCTATGACCAACTTGATCATTTGTTATTTCTTCTGCAATGATTTAAGCTTATCTTGAATGGTAGTCGTGACTTGATAAGTCTCCTCCAACCAAGGTTACAACTTGGCCTTTAACAAGGCCTCCTTCTTCTATGCTTCCTCCACCTGTGCTAGTAGCTGCTTTCCTTCCTGTAATTTGGCAAGGTGTTGCTTGGTGCTAAGGAGCACGAAGTCACCCTAACTTCATCATATTGCCACTACAACCCCCTTACCTCTACGTTCAGTGTCTACAGGTTCGGATCCTCCTGTAGATTGGTCCCTATCTCCATAGCATGCTCAAACAATGCTGCAAAGTTAGTGACTGTGGCATCCAAGGTAGCCATGCCTTCCTTTATCACAGCTCAACACTGCTCCCGGACATCAGGTGGAGTTGCGGGCTGTAACTTTAACTGCAACTCTATAATCTTCATGTTAAGATTAGATGTGACTCATCCAACCTCTTCTTTAGCCTCACGCACACCAGCTACTAGTTTTATGATTTTGGCTTTTGGCTGTGCATCCTATGAGATTTGAAGCTCAGGCATAATCTTGTATGCCTCTGCTAATATTGACTATAAAGTTGAACTACACATCTGAAGTGCCTCCTTTTCTTTCAAAGCCTGTGAATTTTCAGTGAATATTTTCTCATTGTTAACTTTGTACTCACTTATAAGGTTGGAGGCGCGCTACTCCTTGGTTCTCAATTCATCTGCCACCCCCGTATGTAGAGCATGGAGGGTCTCATTAGAGAGCACTTCTATATTATGTCCTATCTTCTTGATGGTACTAAGTATGATACGATCATTGATGAACTCTGTGCGAATGGACCCATATGGTAATGGTATAGTTCTAAGGTCTAGGGTCCTTACTAGATCTGCTGCTTGGCTTGTCTTGGTTTCCAGGCTCGCTTGTTCCATGCTCACTTGTCTGGTGCCCACCTGTATTATGCTTGCTTGGATCTACAGCTTATGTAGATCCTTTTGGACACTCCCTAGTGTCTGCATGTATTGCTACTCAAACTGTTCCAACACTTCGGTCGTGGTATCCCTGATTTTATCATCGATCTCATTAAGATTTCCTTATGTTAGTACCATGGGATCAACCTGTGACTTATTTGATTTCTTCTTTTTCCGCGTTCCACCCTACTTCTTCTTGCCACGTTGTTTCAAAATAAATGGGGTGCTCTTCCCCTCATCTCCTCCTCCACCTTATCCTGAAATTTCTTCTTCCTCTGTCTCTGGTGAAGGTGACTTGTCACCTTTTTGTGACTCACGTTGTTCCTATTTGCTTGCTTCTTGGTTGCGCATTCTTGCTCCACATAATCCTTTTATGTGGCTTCCTTCTTTTTCTATGTTTCCAGGGTATGCACAGCTTGCTTAGTTTCCTCCTTTCTGGCTTCCTTCTTTTTCTATGTTTCCAGGGTATGCACAGCTTGCTTAGTTGCCTCCTTTCTTTTCTGTGCAGTAGAACTTTCCACACTCGTGCTTGGTCCAACAGTTAAGTCTGACAGGGCACGCCACTCTGTAGGCCATTTCGCTACAACCTTCTGCACATCCATTTTTGTCACCAAATAGGGAAAGTCGTGCCATTTCTGCTCTGGATCCTTCTGCGCTTGGATGCATACTCTGTGGAAGTTAGCCTTGAATGCCGCATAGGCTGACAACTATGTGAACAAGGTTGGGGACAACCTCGAACTCTGATTAATGGCCATGCGAAGATCCATTTTCATAAGAACCCAAAATATCTTTGTCTCTACAATCTGTGCAACATCCGTTCTATACCATAAGGAAGCAAATTGCATTGCCTCTGACAATCCTTCCTCGAGTGGAGGAAATTGGCTATCCTTAGGCAATTTCCATGCAACTATCATAATTGATAGTAACAACCAAGCATAGTGAAACGACTTGGTTTCATCTTGGGCCTCGCAGGAGTTTGCCAGGAACTCCTAATAGAGGTATATTGCCCAATTAAACTGTATGCCTTTCGTGCACTATATAGCCAGGGAAACTACTAGCACCAAAAATTCATTCACGTGACATTTTCTAATCACCTTCCCTGCTAAAATCTAGGTAGCAATTAAACTGCCAGGTCTGTTATAAAAATAATTGAATACCCTCACGACTTTTTAAGGAGGATGTAATCCCTCTTCATCCTTGTTGTGAGGTATTTCTCCCCAGTCTTTTTGCAAAACTCCTTAGCCAGATTCACACCTTTATAAGGTAGGTGCATGATTCAGTGAATGAGCATGTTTGTGATGGGGATAGGCCCTCCTAGCCATAAACAACCATCGTGCACCAGTGTGAGAATATGGCGCACATAGATTGTATTAATGGGGATGCAGTGATAATGTGGCACCCACAACAGATTAAGTAACCCTAAGTGTTCAATACTATGAACCCATTCCTCTGTTTCCAACATTTTAACACCTGATTCTACATAACAAACCCTCTGCATATACTTGTCTGTCGCCAAGTGTGGAAACCTAGCATGGTCTGTGAGGTCCCAATCCTCCATTTTCAATAGTGGGATCCTTGCGGGCCACAGAGCTTCAAAAGGGACTCACTTAGGTAGTAGGGGCATGGATATGGTGAACTTCTCATAATCGGGGTCCTTCGTGACCTTTGCTTTTCCATTCCATGGAGGGATATACTGAGGGATCCTTGTCATGGGTTTTGCTCCTTCATCATCTATATCCTCTATTCCCTGGGCTTCTTTTTCCTCGAGGTCCACTACCTTCTTTGGTTGCTTATATTTCTTCTACTTCTATTTTTTAGTATGCTTCCTTAGGGATGTGCACACTGGCACTGAATTTTTCTACTTATCTTTTGCGATTTGTTTGGGTTTGGCAGGTTGGATTTCTCTTATAGGGGTAGGTTTTGGCCTAGGCGACCTCGATGCCGTAGGAACAGGAGATGGAGCTTCCATACTTACAACTTCTGGGGCAGTTATTTCAGAGATAATATTACCAGTACTCACAGTTTCAATAGTACTTGGTGCAAACATTTTGTCAAGAATAAACTTCTGGTTTATCGCAAGAAATTCAGCAAAGATGGGGCTCACAACAAAAAACTCCCAAAACACTTGACTCATAGGCAACAAACAACGAAATTCACTAACAATTTTGAGAGCACAAAGTGTTTTCTATTGGACTAGCACGTGTAATTTATAGGGATTTATGAATTCAAATCTGACCATTCCCCCTAATTTCTGATAATAAATGTTGTTTTGTGGCATATATTCAATGGTTTTTGCCTTAAATGATGCCACCTCGCTCCACTTAACCTTCTTCTAGTTGTCAAGTCATGAACAATAACTCCAACAGTCGCTTTCATTCTGTGCTATGTGGTACCTTCCCCCATTGCACAAATTCCTAAGTGCAACGTCTTAGATTTCATCTCCATCAGTCTCTCTGCAGCCTGCTCTTAGATTGCAACTGCCTAGAGCACTAAGGCTATCCTGCTGCCATATAGTCATTGTGTAGGATCCCCTGTATACAATTTTAACCTACTCCCATTCACTCTTCTCGAGAAGGGTTCCCCATTTAGCTTCACAAGATGATATGCACCTCCATTTGTAATTTCTTTAACAATATATGGCCCTAACCAATGCATCTGGAATTTTCCCGGAAACTTAGTGAATTTACTATCATATAATAGGAAAAGATGCCTTACAATACGCTTTGGAATCCTTGTGCAAAGTTGGCCACCATAGACCTACGTGTAAAATCTTCTATGCAGTTGCCTTACCTACATAATGGCATCCCGCATCTCCCCCATGAGCTTCAGTGAGAATACTATCCCGCTCAAAATCTGGCACATATCTTCACAATAATTCATTTGTACCCATCTTATACAAATGCCCCGCAATAACTAAAAAATATGTCGTGCACACTACTAATTCTATCTTTTGTTGACTTGCATATCCTTATGGTGTGATCCTTGTAGTCAAGAAGCAAATAATATTAGCAAAATGATCATCTGCTACACGCACCACAAAGAGCTGCACTTCTGGCAACCCTTCCTCTAGATTATTAGGCTCTTCGCATGTTTCGATCCGTGACAGATGGTTAGGTCCTAAATTTAACATTGTTGGCTTCACAATGACTTCAACGTCATAATCCTAAAATAATAACAACCATATGTAGATCTTGCCCCCCAACATAGGCTAATTGACCAGGTATTTCAAGGCAGAATGATCTATGTACATTTTTAAATGCCCTCATAACAGATAATTCTTGAATTTTTGCAGCACATACACCATGGAAAATCCTTCACACTTAGTCGTTGAATAATTCTTCTCAACCTTTGATAACTTCCTACTTGCGAAGGCTATAGGATGGTCCATTTCTCCTTCACCGACCTATGTTAACACTACACCCAACGGAATGCAAGAGGCATCCACATATACGTGAAACTTCTTTTTCCAATCAAGTAATACCAAGATCAATGTAGTGAGAATATTTTATTTCAATACATCTAAGTTGCACTGACATTCTTCATCCCATGAGAATGTTGCATCCTTCTTCAACATTTTCTCCATGGGTGCAGTAATTTGAGCATAAGCTTTGATAAATTTTCTATAATATCCTGTATGTCCCAGTGTCGCACACAACTACTTAATGTTCCTTGGGGTATCCAAATTCACAATTATTGCAATTTTTGCAGGGTTCACCATCAATCATTTCTTGCACACCACGTGACCCAGAAACATCCCAAAGGGAACACAGAATGTGCATTTCTTCAAGTTCAACATGATCTAGTATTTGCGACATGCATCCAACATTAGGCGTATACTTGCTACATGGTGCTTCACTAATCCGAACATCGTCCAGTCATCAAAGCATATTTCCAAGAAATTACGAATGAACTTCTTGAACATTGTTATGATTGCGCAGGAAAATATCGCAGGCGCATTCTTGAGTCCAAATGGCTCACAGTGTATTGAAAACAAGCCCGTTCTATTGCAAAGGTTGTTTTTCTCCTATCCTTTGGCGGGCTCTTGATCTGATGATACCCAGAAAATCCGTCAGTAAAGGAATAGGCTTCCTTCCCTCCAACATTGTCTAACACTTCATCTGTAAATGAAATTGGAAATGGGTCTTGATCACATGCATCATTAAGCTTCCACAGATCTACGTAAATCCTTATTTCACCTTTTCGTTTCTTCTCCTGAACCACCATTAGGCTCACCCAATTAGATTCCTCAACTGGTTCTATGATGCCTACCTCCAACACCTTATCCAGCTCCTAGCAAAACTTTTACTTGTATTTAGGATTAAGGCGATATGATCTCTATTTAATAGGCTTCATGTCTAGCTTTAAAGTGATCTTCATAATGCCCAGATCACCAACTATGCCCTTCAAATACAAAAATTTAGTAGGGAAGAGATCCGGGTATTTGCGGAGTAACTCAACAACTTTATCCATGATAGCATCATCCCAATAATCTCCAATCTTTGCGAACTTTGATTCTACTTTAGTGCCAAAGTTTTCTTGCTTTGTCTTCAACGGCGCGGAGACATCCGAGTTTTCTATTTGTGGGCATTTGACTTTGCGATGCCCTTCTGCCTCTAGAATATTAATGTTTCTCAGATCTTCATCTTCCTCTTTAGCAGTCACATTATATCATTCCAGTGCATGGTGCAGCTAGGTGCTCTAGTCTGGTTGGATCCATTTCATAGGTTCTTACAGCGTTCTGAAGATAATTTCCTTAATCTTTTGTAGTGCTTCATCAATGCTTGTGAAGCTGTCTTCAAAGCTAAAGGTAAATAAGAATCCTTCTCTCAATATATCCTACTCCGTTGTGCCATGGTGGAGCTCTGTTTCTAGATACAAGTTCATGGGAATTGTATCCAAAGTATGGCAAAATAAGTGTACCCACTCTGGCTGCGACTCTGTTCCCCATGCTTTACTCCATTTCACTAGGTGATTACAAATATCATCCCTTCCGTTATATTTCTTATTCAATCTAGTGTTAGGACGCCCAAATTGTAACCTCATCATTCTTCTGTAATCTCGCCATCCAACAAAACTATCCTTATGTGTACCCCACCATCGTGCAGGAGTAGCGTGCAGTGCCAATCCTAAAGCTTGGAAGCAGTGATCCTTAGGGACTTCATGCTCAAATTCATCCAAAAGTAGATCTACATCAATTAAACCATCATAATAAGGTAGTTTCCTTACCTCTGATAAAACATAGCACGGCAAATTTGTCATCATATTGAATCGTAGTGTAAATGCTTCATGCAAGCGATTCTACCAATGCTCCAACTCTTCCTCTAAATCAGAGGTGCAAGAACTCTCCTAGTCCCATCCAATCCGTCCATCCGTCATCCTATTAATCCAGTCCTGATCGTGTGTTGTTATTTTGTAGATTTGATCCAATTCATCATCAATTTCTTCATAATCGTGCACTAGTTCAATATAATGTGCCCCTTCTGTAGGGTCCAACGGTACTACAACTCGAAGAATTTTCTTTTAAATGACATTCTCCTCTTCTTCAAATTGATGACCCCATTCATAGAAATGGCTCAGTCAATTCCCAGGAGCGTGGGGTATGCATTACTGTCATTGACAATCTTTATAACCTCAAAGTCGGCCATCACGTTCACACCTTCTATATCAACAGTTACTCCATATAATCGTCCCATGGGGATGATTTTCTACTTGTTTTCCATTCTGAAATGAATCAGAGAACACTGCAGTGTAGGTCTCCCCATCATTTCCCATATTTGTTTTGGTAATATGTTCGCATCGAACCCTAGATCCAAGATGACCTGGTCCATCTCATAATCACCTATCTGTGCGGTGAGCCTCATCTCACACCCCGTTCATGCATTATGTTTGCCAATTTTTCTGACCACCTGGTGTCCATCAGGGACCTTCTCTTTGCTAGCACATTCATTTATAAATTCCTCAGGCCTTCCACAGCTTTGCTACCACGCAACAATTTTATGCAAGTCTCCAAAAATGTAGTGAGCATAAAGGGATCAACCTCTACAGGCACGTTGTTTTCTTGCACCTTGTCCTGACTTCCTGAAGTGGATGCCTCCACAAAGCTTTTCTTAACTTCCATAAAATTTTCGTTAGTGTGATTTAGATCAAATCCAACTTCTTTCCCTGGTGCTTCATGGACCCATCTGTCCTCTTCAGGCTGTTTACCTTTATCATCGTCGTTTGTTATTCCACTTCTTAGCACTGTATTCATGCTTTGATCTTTTTCGCAGGACTCAACTCTCATAATTTGTAAGTTCTGCATAGGCTTTTGAGGCTGCACTTTATTCTCTTTCATTTTAGCTATCAGCACCGGCCATTCTTCGATATCATGGTCAAACTGGCTACAGTATTGACATGACAGGAATGTTTGATTCTAACACTCTCATGCATAGTGCCCTGGCCGTCCATAGTTTTAGCAGATAATTTGACCACGGCCTCTACTAGGTCCCCCTCTTCCTCGGCCCCATCCTCATCCTTGATAACCTCAGCATGCCCGTTCGGTGCCCTACTTTGGAGGCCGAGTTTCTACTTGCATCCGATATGTAGGTGTTCTTTCCATCATTAGCTCATAGCTTCGATAATGGCGCTCATTATGGCCCAACAATTTGCAAAAGCTACAGAGCAACTGATGGGGTGTATGGATGAACTTTTCAAGTAAATGACAATTATCCATTGCATGTTGTCCAACAACCTGAAAAATAGCACACCATAGTGTAGGCCCCCCACTCAGCCTTGCTAGGGCTTCTGGATTCAAGGGAATTGGTCCCCATCCTGTAATATAATTCATGTACATGGGATAGTGTTCCTTATCGTGCCCCTAGCTCTTGCACTTCAAACACAAGACTTCCGTACACACTTTTGGTTTAGTCTCGTTTTCTTTCTTCAAACTCTGCAATTCTAAGTGTAGGCTTTGTCACTAGGAGTGGATCTGTTGTACCCCCAAGGTCGCATCATGAATATGTGATGCATGCAACCTCATCACGATTTCCAAGGCCTCTGCTTGGATTCCTATCTTCTGTTGTGACTGAGCAATTCTTAGGTGGGGCAGAAGTGAAGCTATAAACCATTCACGATGTTGGCTATCTGTGAGTTGCATGTTATCTTCTCGAATCTGACACTTCAAACTTTGATCTAATTCCCAAGGCGTTTCATCAACCCTCATCATGATTTCTTTGAATGCAATTAATGACTATGAGTCAGACTTAGGCTTACTAAACTCCTTGTTTAAAGCTTTCGTAGTCTCTGCTAGTGATGCAACAGGATTATCAAACCAATACTTAATATACCAAGCTAATGTGTGATCCTGAAAAGCGGTAACCAACTGTGCCTTCTTTATATTGTCATTAGTAATCTGTTGTGTTGTCCATACAACATTCACAACAAACCAAACATTCTTTGTATCTTCACTCCCTATGCCCTTGAAAATCAGCAGCTTCATCGCGTTTTCCATGTTGAACAATGGTGGTGGAGGTGGAGGTGTGGGCGAAGGTGTATGTGGTGGAGGTGGAGGTGGAGGCGGAGTGGATGGATGATGTGTTTGCACAAAACCCTGCATTATCAGCTGGAAAAAACTTTGTGGTGAAGCCTACACTGTTCCTTCATCGTCGCTTGAAGGAGGTCCAATTAACACACTATATTCTCAACCTGATCTCTCTTGATCTCTAAAGAGTCTTCCACGTCACGTAGTTCTGAACATCAAGGCAATGGCATCACCCATTTTTCACATAAAAAACATTTTAATCCAAGTATTCAATGATCTTAAATAATTACCTCGCGGTCCTTTGAAAAAATCGCCGCTTTGCTTCACTATAGTTGACCGAGGTATCAACTGCAAATTGTGTAACAAACCCTCCAAAAATTGATCAAGCCAATGATCGACACCTTGTGTGATCTTGTCTTTAGAGGTTTCTAGCTGCCACACTAGTTCTAGAGTCCACACTATAGGAATATTGAGCTTCCACCTTCCTTGAATGTCTATTAATTTAGCAACCACTAATACAGTTCAATGGGAAAAGTGCAGAAGAAGATCTCCTGTATCTCTGTATACAAATACATGTTCAACCACTCTTCCTTTGACAGGAGTAGATTCCTGTTTTCTTGCACCGCAAACTCGTGAATCCTCCGATCCAACCACTTTTCAATTTATTTCTTGGTTGGATTCCAATGATGTGACATCACACATCACTTTCAAGCAGATCCCAGTCCCAACAATAGAACCAATTTTTGGCTTAGGGGTTCTTGACCTAGGTTCAGAGTTAGCTACGCTAACCAAAAAAACCCTACACTACTGGCCCTTTTGCCAACAACTTGCGCAACATAGGCTGCAGTCTCACACGAAGCATTATGGGGAGGATGGAAGAACCATGTTTCTGCATCCAGAGACTAGTGTAATGTCTTCGAGTACCTCAGATCTACCTTCGCGCAGATCGATACACTCTTAGGGCTTGTTGCTGCAACTTTGTTACAACAACCTTCAAACCTCCGCGAAGGTCTACGATTAGTCCTTGCAGACCCTTCACATTCAATTTGTCTACTTACGCACATCAAATAATAATCCTAAATTAGGGTTCACACAGATTTACTTAATTTATTAGTAAACATCAGAGAATTCATCAGAGTCTTTGCGAAAATACTTAAACATGCATTGTGTACATCATTATCACTTATTCAAGAGAATCACATAACATTCAATCAATATTCCATAAAACACAACATTCATCAATAACATATAGCATTAGCATAAATAACACACATACGCAAGAATTCTTCGGAAACTATTTTTATTGATCTTCAATTCAAGGTACAGAATCAAAACTACCCTGCGTACATAGATGCAGGGGTCCACGCACTCAACTGTGGACTCTACCTAGGCCTCTGCGCACTCAGCTGCAAAGCCTTTCTTCTACCTTACCCACTTCCCTTTGATACCACTTCCCCCTTCCCTTATCCATTATGCCTTAGACTCTCTAAGACACACATATTTATATCCTTTTTCATACAATGCCACGGTTCGCGGACCATGGTTGAATCCCAAAACTGACTCAAACTTTACATAAAACAAGGGGCTAAACAACTTTGAATCCTATTCTTGTACGCGCTTTGCATCCACAAATCATGGAGACTTTACATTAATTACAAAACTGTATCAAAACTAGGGTTATCTTAACCCCAAAACTAACCCAAGGGACCCTGTCCCAACAGGGTTTTACTGGACCCCTACTAGCCATGACAAGAATTATGTCAAACATATCACAAATACATAATCTATAGGTGTAAACAACAAATTTATGCATAGGGGTCTCATACTTATCTGAGAATCGCTAAGAAACATTTTTCCCTTATATCATTATTTTTATTATTATCTATAGTTCCTAGATACATTTTTCATTCATTTACTCATCAAAACATGAGGAAATCCATCCATCATCATTATCATAATACATGCTTATAACCAGGATAATACCAACTAAAATATCAAGTATACATCAGCCATAAAATCCACATATAGACCAAAACATTTATACATAACATATCAAGGAGATAACCTCTTATTAATTGATGAAAAATACAACCTAGGATGGGACTACCATGTTCCAACTGACCATAGAATGGTTGAGCCAAATATATCTTCAACCATTCACCCTCGTGCCATATTCCAAGCATGAATATGGGACTCAAACCAAAAGAACCAACCAGAGCATCTCGAGGCTAAACCACCTCACGCTCATCAATAGAAACCACACTTTACTGTAATCCATCCCAGATCACTAGGCCAAGACAATAAACATATAATAATAGGCTTTACCATGATCTCCACTAGATCACAAGGTCAAAACAAGCATGGATGCCACCAAATTTCTCGACCTACACCGTGAGGAATTTTCCTGTCTCCTATTCTCTCAGGATTTACCATAATCCATAGTCTAATCCATGGATCACTAGGCCATTCACCAGAAAGTATTCCTAGGCCTAATCAAGGGAAACCACCTCTTGGATTTACTGTATATCCCGCCATTTACCAGTCGAGGATTCCTTGGCCCATTGAGGCAACACAAAATTCGGCCTTAGTACAACCCATAGTCTGGTTCAAGAGTTTCTATGACATGTGTTCTATCATTCGGAGATCCACCTCCCTAAGCTTCGAATCCATCTGGAAATCAAGCTCAACAAAAACATGAGAACCCCATCACACCATGGCTATTCAGTGTTGGAAAGGCTAGGTTGAAAACACTGCCACACCTAGAAAAACCCATGCCATAACAACAAAAGAACCACATTCAATACCATGCATGCCAAATCTAGTAAGGAAAACATACATGAAAATTGATACCTGCAAAGAATCCTAATGTAATTGCTTTATCATGCTCTTCCTTTCTTGCTCCTTCCTTCCTCTTGCTTTATTTTCCTTTCTTGATCCAATGCCAAATTTCTCCAGGAAAACTTTGTGTTCAAGAGTGAGAGAGAGAGAGAGAATAACGAGAGAGCTTCAAAACTTAATTGACAAAAGGTTACAAGTTGATCCTCAGAAACAATTTTATCAATTAGGCCTTTATTTGATTCATTTTTCATTATTTTCTGTCAATATCCTCCTCACATGCAACCCGTGACCTTTCACCTTCCTTTTCTCCTAATTTCCATTATTTTCATAAACAAATGTGCCAAAAATACTATTTTTCCTTTTCAAAACCTTAGTCATTGCCTTTGCTAATTTCCTTAGTCATAATAAACCAAATGAACACCTAGCAGGATGTTTTGGCCAACGTTCAACTTGGAATAAGTATCCCATCAACCATGGTTATTATTTTGACTTTATTATCTTCTATTACATGAATTTTTCATGAGGTTTGTTACATTGGCCAAGTTTATGGGAACTCATGGACACAAATTTAAAGAAGAGCATTGCATTTCATCCACAAACTGATGAAAAGACAAAATTAGTGAATAGAACAATAGTGCATCTCCTTCAAGGATATTGTGGTAAGCATCCTAAATTTTGGGATGAGCATTTGCATTACATCCAGCATGACTACAATCATGCCAAGCATTTATCTACTAAAGTATCTCTATTTGAAGCTTTTTTGGGTTATTTTCTAAAGTCTCCTTTGGATTTCATATTTGGTAACGATATTGCAGTAGATGGACATAGTGATGTGGATAAAGCCAAGCATTTCATTGAAAAAAAATCGCTAATGCATAAAAGGGTATAAGAATAGCTAGAGAAAAGCAAAGCCAAGTACAAAGCAAGAGATGATAAGCATCAGGTTGATCATGATTTCCACGTGGGAGATGAAGTTTGGTTTTACTTCAACAAGGAAATATTACAAAGTGAAGGTAAAAATCTCAAGCCAATTAGATATGGTCCTTTTAAGATCTTAGCGAAGATTGGTAAAAATGCTTTTCGATTAGATTTGCAACCTGACATGCAAATTTATTTTGTTGTAAATGTGGAAAACTTAAGATTGTACGAGTCTCCAATGATTGATGATCTAGAAGAGAATGTTCAGATTCCATCTATAGAAGATTTTTCTACAAAATATTTAAATGAGTTGCAGGAAGAGTCACTTCTTGACAGGAGGATAAGGACTTCACATAGAAGCAATGTGGAGTATCTTCAAGTGGGACTCAAAGGTACCAATCCAAGAAAAACAAGGTGGATAGAGATTTGGAAAGTGAGGGAGTTTTACCCTCACTTTCTTGTTAAGTAAAAACAAACTTTTGGTGTTCCAAAAGCTTCCAGTGGGGAGAAATGATGTAGGGGATAAAAAAATTCTAAAAATGCAACTACTCAAATTCTCCCAAAACTAGCACCAAATTGTAGATCTCATCATTTTGATTCAAACGATGCTTGAATCACCTCAATATGACATCGTATGATGAGGTATTTCATTTTGAAGATTTTGGAAAATAATAGAAAAGTCAACTTGCAAGGTTGACTAGGCAGTGCATGGATGCCACATGGTAGTCCATACACTGACGTGATGTTGATGTGATCAGTATGACTGAGCATTATAGATCCAATAAAGACATGGCATGTGGCCTAGACATATAGAAACATATGGCACGTTTTGATTGGTTGGAGGTGATTTTGTTCGAGCTAATCATGGAGTGACATGTGACCCAATCATAGGGTACCACATGGCACTCTAGGTAAGGCCAAAACTTTTTATACTCTGGGTGAACGTCTGTAGGGTTTGACCACGTGACCTCCATATTACAAAATGCCTACACTACCAATGCACAACATTAGTTGTTTTTAGAACTATGGGGAAAATGTTTATTTAAGGTGGTTATGTTTGGTCATTACGTAAAGGGCCAAGCCGACGGGTGCCCGCTTAACAATCCCAACCCTAGAGCATATGCATGTAATGTGACCAACAACAAACGGTGGTAGGGGCATAGGGAATGGGGTGGCATTTGAGTGTCGACCCCTGGTTTTATTGTTTAATATGACTACTCACAGAGTTTTAGGGAGGGGCATGCATGTGGCACCCTACCCACACCCAACCCATAGTCACATTAATCATCGCATGACTAGGAGCAAGGGAAGGAGGCGCATGGCTTATGGTCTATGCCCACCGGTCATACTTTTTCCATGTGACCAACTGGAGGCGGAAAAATAGGGGTGAAGGCTTAGTTAAACGTTCAAAAAATTTCACCCACATCGACGAGATTTGTAGGTCGAACCCACCACCTTTAGTTGTTAAATTTTTTACCTTGCAATTCTGCCAAACACTAGTTTCTTTGCCATTTTTGATAGAGGGATGAATTTACAGAACAATTAGTAGAGAAATAAAGAAGGAGGCCTAACTTGGCATTTTTTCAGCCTTTTTGAGTTCAAGAAGAGCCTACGCATGGGTTTTGGGGTGTTCTAGACACAATTGCAGTGTTATTTTTGGAATTTGAGATTTGTGTGTTGATGTAATTTCAAATTTGAGCCTATAATATAAAGGGCGGTTATTGGAAGTTGGACCCAAAGATGTATCCTAGGAGGGGTGAACTCTGTCATCAATTTGTTGTGTTGTGATGCTACTTGTTGTCTATTTTTCACTTTTAAAATATGTAAATTTTCACTTAGTTTGTGTGCTTTTTCAAGGTCAACCTGTTTCCCATAAGACATAAACTATATTGAAAATATTTACATGAAACATTCAATTTTAATTTTTAATCGACATGAGATTTGTCTCACTAACATAAAGTAGAATAAATGGTTGTAAAAAATTTCCCCTAAAGCATGAGGTCGAAAGAGAAATTGTTGGCCAAAATGAATTACGAAAATATACATCAAAATGCAAGGTAGGAGTCAAAACTAGGGGATTGGATCAAAGCAAAAATGGAAACCAACTCTTGGTCATAAGAGCATCATCCTTTAGATTGGCATAACCATCATTTCCATAACAGATACCTTAATATGGTGGAAAAAATATACACTTTGGATCTATGACATAAATGTTCAGATATGGCCATGAGAAATACATAATGGATCCATGCAACAAACCAAAAGATCATAGCGATCGGCAAATACATCGTGTGTGACACCCCACTTCCGCCCTTGGAATATTATTGTACATGGATATGTAGGTTGGTGAGTCAAAATTATTGGACAATCTTGCACACTTGTGTATTTTATATTTTGGGGGCCAATATGCCCAAGTTTATCTACAAGTTTTGATTATGTCACCAACGGGGGCCAAGATTATAAAAATAATGTAACTAAAGTATATATTTTATTTAATTTAAAATAAATAAAAAGAATGACTATGGTCCAATCCAGTAAAGAGTATGGGGGCATGCAACTCCATGGGAGGGGGAACAATGGTCAAACAATAGATGTTGGCGAAAAAGGCACTGGGCCATTGGCTATAGGATATCACAGGTAGGAGATCCATATAGTAGAATAATATATAATATAATATTATTATATATTATATATATCTACTTTCCCCAAACATTATTATTAATCATTATCACTATGATGATGATGATGATTCTAGACTTCCCAATTGGTCATAAGGTGCCTTAGAAGGTGGGCATTATTGAGGGACTACAAGGTCTCCGAGAAGGATGTACCACTTGGGTGAAAGTATCGGGGAGCAGAATCCAATTGATGAGAAATTCTTGGCTGGCCATAAGGAGCCACTCGGGTGTAGGTACAAGAGAAGTGTAATCTAGTTACTAAGAAATTTCTAGCTAGTTGTAAGGTGCCACTTATGTGTTCGTATGAGGGAAGTAGTATCCAGTTGCTAAGAAATTGAAACATGCATGAATTACACTTTGTTGTTTGAAACATAGTAGAATTGAAGTAAAAAATAGTTGTGGTATCTTTAGTAGTAGAGACAATCAAAATGAAGTCTTTCCAGTATTATATTTCCAAGGATGTTTTCTTTTTTGCAAAAGTATGACATATTTCCAAAATTATATTGCTGAGGTTGTTTATTTTCTACAAAATATATGACAAAGTGTAAGATTTTATCCCTTCAAGGATTTTAATAAAGCTTAACAATAAAAAATATGGTTTTCACTATTATAGGAAATGTTGACAATAGCGTAAGTTTAATACAAACAAATGAAAAACAAAATATATTTGGTAAGGTGGCGATGTTAATAATTTGTACTTCAGCCAAATGCCATAGTCCAGAGTGACAAGGTGACTTTTTATGTGCATTTTCTTAATAAATGTGTTATCACAAGAAATTGATCATCTATCCATAATTTATTAGATGGATCAAAGTACACCATGTAAGGCCAATTTTACCATAGTAAAATTGCTTTCACTATGAGAAATTACTTAATAAACCACATTTGGTAAGTAATTTATAATTAAACCCATGAAGAATAATTAAATAAATCACTATTTATTTACTTATCTTCTAGGAATAATTAATTAAATCATTGTTTAATTAATATTCCTTGTCACATTTGACCCAATTATGAGAAATAAATAGATAAATCATTAATTATCTTATTTTTCTCTAGGAATAATTAATTTATCACTAACTAGTTATTATTTCTTCTCAAGTTTGACCAAATCCCTCAGGACTAATTAAATAAATCATTATTTGTTTATTATTCCTTAACAATATTTCTTGGAATGATAAATAAATCATTTATTTATTTATTATTTCTAAATAAAAGTTTAAATACTTTTTCCCTCTAACCAAATATAATAAAATATTCCAAATGGCAATTTCTAGAATGGGGTTAATAATATTTTATTATTATTCATTATTCAAGGATAACCTAATATTTTGTTATAAATAGAAGGGTTTTCCATTCATTATTCACTTTCGATTATTTTCATTGTTGCACTCGTTGTTGCACCTCTAACTATTATCACTGTCACACACCATCTTCTTTTTCATTTGATTTCTCATTGAGCTCAAACATTGTTTTTTGGGTTTTACACATTATAGAGGAGAGAGACTCTACAAACGCTGAAGACATTGAGGATAGCTAAGAACCCATCCCATAGAGGGGGACTGGTAACATTAATTGTTCCCTTCACAGGTGTTGTTTAATAAAATATATTCTTTATATATCTGGTTTCCATTGGATTAATGGAGTTACTTGCACTTATTTTACTATTCCATTTTGTTGTTTAACTATGATTGTGGCATAGATTAGGGCTTTGGTGGGTTTTGTTTCTATCATTTGCTGCAAATCTACAATGTTTAGCAACCATTTTCATTGTTAGGGTTGTTTGTCATCTACAACCTTAATTGATTTCTTTTCGTACACATTCAAGAAGAAAACACAATAACATATTGTAACATGTAGGCAATGCTAACAGAAGCAAGAAATAGTTGCAGAAAGGTCAGAGGATTACAACCTATGACAATAACTCTGAAAGGTGCAGGATTTGTGGCATGATGCTTGTAAAATTTATTTATTATTGGCCCAATGTAGTAACAGAGTGAATCATAGATAATTTAAATAGTAACCATAACTAAAATATCATGTTTGGAATTACGTCTTTGTGAAATTTTTGTATATAAAGGCCACTGTCGCCACATATTAGACAAACACTGGAAGGAAAAGAATAAATACATAGTGAAAGAGACACCTACCCCAGTCATCCTTCATCATTGAATTTGAGAAAGATTTGGGAGCTGTGATTCCCACGAATTCCAAGCCTATTTGAGGTTTGTGGTAATTCCCAAGATTCAAAACCCTAACAAAATATAGATGGCTTCTAGTTGATGGCCAGTTGTGACAAATATGTTGTCTAAAGGGTTGGGAGTTCATGCATAACATCCAAAAAGAACTACAAAGTATTTATTTATCCAACTAAGAACATGTGTATGTGTTGGTGTTCCCTTTAGTGTTGGTTAAGGACTCACAAGTGTGGGACAACCCAAAGGTTCTTGATATAGATATCTAGATGTCAATTATTAGAAGAACCATAAAGAGACAAAAACAAAATTAAATGATATCATGTTAATTCCTTGATTTTTGGGCTCCCATTACACCTTAATGATCCTTATTGTCTATGTTTCTACTATTGCTATTAGAAATCCCCTACTTATGAATATGATGATCTAAAGAGATCACGAAGGACCTAAAAAACTCATGAAATACTATCCATTTGTTTGAAAAACATCCTAAATATTTATGCCCACATGATTGAGGGAGAAGGCTTTGTCATCAGTTACCACCATCGATTGTCCATGGAGGAGAGTGCAGAGTCTTATACCTTTTGGAAGACACATAAAATTTCCCAACTATATTTTTTTGGGAACGACATGGTATCTCATGGTGTTCATAAAATCCTTGCCACCATTCAAGAAAAAGGATCCATTGTTGAGCATAAATATGGCGAAGTTTTATAGGTGCAAAAGTTTTGGAGACTTGATGTGCATGTCTAATGCAAGTATATTGTAGACCCAATTCTTTGACTTAGTGTTGCATCTTCTAGCAAGAAAAGCATATGATATTCCTTGGATATCAATTATTGTGATATGAATGCAGATGATGGTGCATGAAATCGATCCCTCGATGCAAAAGGAACATGGCCAAACAAGTGTCATTGGTGAATCATAATTTTAGATAAACAGTTACAATGGTCATTGTGTAGGGCGCAAAAATGTCATCAAAGTTAAAGAAATTGGTTTATAATAGTAAAAACACAACTAGTTTTGGCAATGGTCAAATTTTGTCAATTATTGGGTGGTATTCTAGGAAAATTAACTGAATTACATATCATTTATTGATTCAAATTTCATGTGGAAGCAAGGTGAGACTTTGGTGGGTATATTTTTAGGGGTAGAGAACTTTGGGTAAAGACTTTTTTGGAGTGCATTATTATATATGGATGTTTATCTTAATTTGAGAAAAATTTATGGCAGAATTTATGGGTGGACATGTTACAAAAAAGTATAGATGGCATTATATCTTGATATGAATGCACATGTTGTAGTAAGTGTACCAATATAATTCACTTAGATAAATAAATATAAATATTAATAAAAAATAATACTTCAATATTAAACGAGGTAGAAGTTGTAAAAAAATTTAGTCAAAGCCAAAGTAATACCCAGTTAAAAGAAAAACCCGCATGTATATATACACACAAGGAATTATTTTATTTTTAATAATTTTACGTATAACATTTTATGTATATCCAATATTCATAAATAATGTTATAACCTTCCCTTGTTGCCAAATGTATTACACAAATCAAATGTAAGATCTCGAGTGAATTGGTTCCACGTAGAACCATGAGTGGTGATAAAGCACGTCACAGTGCCACGGTGTAAGGTTAAGAGGGTTGGCCAAAACGCGTTTAGTGCACGAAGATGAGGTTGTGAAGTATAGAAAGTTGATGAACGAGGGAAAATCTCTACCAGTGAATGAAATCACGGAACATGGATCCATCATATCGCAAGAGATCAGTTAAAGAGAAAGCTTGTTGGACCGATGGGCCATGACAGCCATAGGATCGACGGGATCTGAACCATTAGATCCCATCAGAGTACCAAGTTGTGATTAATTCTAACGCTGAATGATGTCTGATGGGCTTGTAATTGGGCCAAGTCAACATTCATTGATATGTTATTGAATAGGCGCACACATGTTTATATATATATATATATATATACATACCAATGAATAGGTACACACATGTATATTAAGCACTTACCTTCTAAAGAAAAATTAATCATGGAAAAAAACAGAAGATAACGTCAAAGGGAACTATAATAATCATGGGAAGCTTTAGGAGTCGACCAACAAAGAGATGAAAGTGTTCAGAGACAAGCCATCAAATATTGTTAGATAATTCGAGGTAAATATTGTCATGGGGCCATGGCATTCGAGGTAGATAATGCATTCATCATTATTCGTATCTTCCTTCCTCATTTCCCCTATAGCAAGTGAGGAAATATCCTCTCTAGGATTAACGAATGCTCAAGAATGACGGTCTCGACCTAGAAATCGTGGTATGCCCCAATGACTGCCACAAACACCTCAGCGGGACAACTCAGAGCTAGCCCCATGACACTTGGCAGATAATTCCTTACACTGATTTGAGTATCTCACTGAAAACGTAAGGGCATACTTAAATGGCCATGTTAAGCAAGAAAACTATGTATTTCGATTCTTGTTGTCTGGTGTTTTTTCTTGATAATACAAAGGTACTAGTAGCAAGAATATCATGTGCACAAACTTTTCGATTCAACGACTTTAATTTTAAAAACAAATCATGTCTTTATGGGTATGGTAGATAAAAGATGTTGACGTTAGTATGGTATAATTTAGTAACGGTTATATGCGTAGTTGAGGATGTTGCATGTTTTTTAATTAAGTGCAACAATTGTTGCATGATTTATTTAATGGAAAGGAGCTCTACAAGAGTATTAATCTTGATGAAGTTGTTTCATATGGTGTTGTGGTTAAATCTACAATTCTTACCAAAGAAGGAAATGAGAAGGTGTAAGATTTTTTGCTTCATGATGTCACTTCATTGTCACTTGAATTGGAAACTACCAAAAGAATGATGATTGCTTTGATCCAGCGGAAAAAAATGATTTCAACAAAGAAAGAACAAGTCTTCTCCAGATACTCTGACAATCATCCTCGTGTTTGGATCCAAGTATTTGAAGGTGATAGAGCAAGAATGAAGGACAACAATATTTTGGGTAAGTTTGAGTAGTCTAGCATTCCTCCTACCTCAAGGGGTGTACCTCAAATCACTGTTTTCTTTGACATTTTTTATAGGCCATTTTGTCACATCTGGAAAATAGGTCGTCAATTAGATCAATCAACATCCTTTGACCTCCTTCTCATCATCCTTGCACAAAGCCCTAAGCATGAATCATTCTAATCCCAATTTTTTTGCCTGAGAACACCATGTTTTAGTCATTTTAAGGACCAATGCTCCTTGGCCTCCTACTAGACAATTGTTGGTTACCAAGTTGCTCTATTATGGCCTATGTTGATCACCTACAGGTTGCTCCACTGTGGCCTATGTTGATCACCTACATGTTTCTCCACTATGCACGTGTGTTAGTTCTAGAAACTTGGGAAAGAGAACCTTGAAGCCTCTTCTTCTAGAAGCTTTTAGGATATGTTGTAACCATTTACCTCAAATAAAAGTCTTGAATCCTATCCTATCCTACTTTGGAGTTTTCATCCCTTATCCCGTGAAATCATCCTCCCATCAAGAGCTGATCTCAAGCTCTAATTAGTAAAAGGATAATAATTCATGAACTATCTACTTCTCCTATATATTTACTATGATCCATAGGCAAGGGGTTGGATTTTGGAGAGTGATTCTACCCTTATGATGTTGATGTGAGAGATATATTTCCATGCATTATGGTGATTAGAAGTTCACTTTGTGACAAGGACAGGACAAGTCAACTTGGAGGATCTCTTTTACAGCATCAACACCGATTTTTGGTTGTAACTCACTCCATTTATATTAATGCAAAGAGTTCTTGTTTTCCTATATATGATGTTATGGTTTAATATATTTCAATACCATGTTAATATATTGAATAAAATGATTAGATGATGCTACATAGATTATGTGGACCGTTGGCTTGTGTTATATGACTGTGTAGGTTCTAATAATAACAATCATAGCTAAGATTCGAGCATTCAAGCCAAGCAAGGAGCGAATCATAAAACAAATTCCGCGTGGGCTTCACCTCGTTATCTATTTACTTTATTGAAAAGATTAGTCCCGTTGTCTTTTTGTTCTTCTAGGTCAGTCCACCAGGCCTAGGGAAGATACTTCTATCCACAGTCATAGATTCTTCATAACAACATTGATGCCAATGGTATCTTAAACATCTCTACCAAGGATAAAATAAATGGGCAGAAGAATGAGATCACCATTACCAATGATAAGGGTAGGATAAGAAAGGATGAGATAGAAAATATGGTTCAGGGTGTAGAGAAATACAAGGTTGAGGATGAAGAGATGAAATTGAAGATAGAAGCCAAGAAATCACTATGCATTTAACATGAGGAAAACCACCAGTGATGATAAGATTGCATGGAAGTTGGACCTAGCCGAAAAGAAGAAAATTGAGGATGAATTTGATGGAATTATCAAATAGTTGAATGGAAGCCAATTGGCTAAGAAGGAAGAGTTTGAGGACAAGTTGAAAGCGTTGGAGTCCACTTGCAATCCTATCACTACAAAATTTACCAGGGTGAAGGTGGTGTGGGATTTATTAGTGTTGATGATTTTGGTGGAGCTTCTGGAGTTGACGACGAGGGCGCAAGTGGCCATGGTCCAAAGATCAAGGAAGTGGATTAGAAATATTTCTTCATCGCATTCTATGTGTTTTTTGTAATTTAATTTGAATTGATCGTGCCAGAATTTCTGAAATTTAAAATATAGCCATTTTTGTCATAATCATTTTTGTCAAACTCAAGGTTATTTTTCTTTACAGTATGTAGTATATTGAACTCTTTCATACACAGAGTTATTAAACCTTATATTTTAACTAAATGTTTTTTTTCATTTCAAAATATCTATAAATATAATGTGACCGAAGACAAACACTTAATTTATCCAAATTTTAAGATTATTCCACATCATTTATTACTTTTTATTAAATTTTTACAAGAACCGTTCAATCTTTAATTAAATGGAAGCTTTATTCTACTTGCACTATTGCATTCGTCCCATATTCATTCAATGGATAGGATAGAACCCAATTAAATTAAATGTGTGTGCTTCAATTAAAATTATTATATATAATAATCATGCATATCATGTTATACATACATTTTTATACTTATTAATTATTATATCCATTTTTATACTTGTTAACTCTCAATAAAAGAGAAACTATAAGATTACACAATCAATTTAATAATAGAAATATTATGAGAATGTATAATCTTTTTGAACATGCACTTTCAAAGATTAACTCAATTGGAGCAACGAATTATAGTTTCATAAAGGCAATTGATCAGAAGGGCGAAGGGAAAACTTACAAGAGTTTGTTAAGTTATAAGGGGACAAGATGGATATATATAGTCTATCTCTATGATATAATAATATATAATTATTATTTCAAAAAAATGCTAAGTGTAGTTTTGGGATTTGACATGTCCACGCGTTAATAATATATGTTCTAAACTATTTCTTATATGCAACAAAGGATTTACGAGAGAGCAAATGTGAAATTGAATTCAATGAACCATAAATTTATAGAAATATATCATTTTCTTTACCTTCCAACGAGCAGATCAACAAGAAGAAATAATGTTAAAAAAATCCTTTGTAGATATCTAACTTGTATCTTTATACAACGAAGAAAATTCCCTCATTATTAGTCAAAGTTTGAAGAGATCAACACTAGTCTTAAACAAGGGCTAAAGGTGGCACTAGTCCCTGCTGGTCAAGTCACACATTCCAGTTTCCTGCTGCTTATAAAATTAAAACCACCTAGTTAATCATAAAAATTACTATTAAACTATCATTCAATTTTTTTTGTAAAGTATTGTCAATCAAGTCACACATTCCAGTTTCCTGCTGCTTGTAAAATTAAAACCACCTAATTATTCATAAAAATTACTGTCAAACTATCATTCAATGTTTTTCTGTAAAGTGTAATAAATACAATAAGAAACAAAATAAACAATGTAATTCTTACCAGATCTTTCAGCCCACCACCTTCCTACCTATGATCACATGGCTCTTCCTCCTTCCCTTCCTATTCCTCCTTCCCTTCCTATTGCTCTTGTTCTCTCTTTTGTGGTGGTTGCGGATGCAAAAGAAACCGACTATAAGTCCGTTGTCGATGTTGCGTTGCTTTGTGAGTTATGTTGAAAGTTTACAGAATTTCTCATATATTTTGGAGAAGGAGAAATGTAGGTGATCGCCCAAAAAGTTATTACGTGCTTGGTCGTGCCTCATAACTCTGTCTCCGTAACATCACCAAATGAATGACTCTAGAAATGACTGTGTTCAATAGTCCCTTGTGTGCGATATTCCCTTTTAACATAGGCTACCATCTCCCATAAATTCAAAATGCAGGAACTATGCACTTAATAATCTACTTGCCATGTAGAAGCACAGGAGGAGGGTGTTGAGAGGTAGGATAAGGAGGGGGCTTTCATCTCCAAAGTAAGAAAGAGAGAAATAATATGAAATCAAGCAGGTCTTTGCCAATATAGCTATGTCATGAGAAGTGTGGTTAGAGTCTACAGAACTTGCACGTCTTAGGCACATCAACAAGGAATGACACTCCCTCATCTTTTATTTGAGTCTGTCTAAAATTCTAGGTGGCCCCAGTTTTCCATGCAAGGTGCCATATGTGTGACCCTTCTGCATATGTGTGACCCTTATGCATGTATGCTACATGTTTCTGGTAGCAAATTTTGCTTGAGGTGCGGGAGAAACATTAGAAAAGATGGATAGACCACAAGCATGTGTCTGTGTGTAGTGCCTCTAAAGTCACGAAGGTCTCTAAAAGACCGCAGTTGTACCCTTTATATCTAAATTAGAAATATATGCGAAAACTGGTTCTTAAGAAACTAAAAAGGAAATTGAAAAATCAGGTTCAGTTTGAATCAACTACAACCCTCTTGCTACTGCTTGGGGGATTTCAAACTGTATTTCATTCTCTATCAGTCACCATGGAGTGTTTAGCCTGGTAAGGAATATAGTTCCTTAAAGTGATTTATACATCGCATTGCAGGTCAACTTCTGCAGATGAACTGTGGTGAGATGTTCTATGAATTATGGTGTGTTGTAGCCGATTAATTGAACTTCCTCCCTACAAGCATCTCCTCAATGTCCTGTAAATTATGCATGTCAGCCAAATTTCTGAGCAATAGTGGAAAAACATTTTGCATGTTAGTCAGCCAAATTCATGAGCAATAGTGGAAAAATAGTGAATGAAGAGCGCAGATGAATAGAAAGTTTGTCAACAAACAGTAAGAGAGATTGTCTCTTGCCACTTGTATACCTCTTGATTGATGCCTCTCTTGCTTGTTCGGTTGCTTCAGGTTCTCATAATACAGTGCGATGTGGTCATACTTGAATCTCTTATGCGTGTTCATTCCCATTTCATTCTTAATCTTCATTGTCTCTACCTCATCGGAACTTTAGCATGTGTAGAACTTATGCTTGAGGCTATAAGTTCTGCGTGAGGCCGCTCTCTCATAGGACTCAGAAGGGGATTTGCTTCAGGCCGCTTCCTCTCTAAAAGGACTAAGAAGGGGAGATGTGGGATCTTTAAGCAAGAAAGGTTTCTTGTAGTTTGTATAATGCAGGTTTCTTACAGTTTGTATAATGCAGGAGAGTCATGGAAGCTATGTTTTAAATGTGGGTTTCTATGGTAAGTTCGTTCACTTCAACTATGCTATTTTTGTTGTTGAATGTTGTGACTAGAACCATTGTTATTACTTCTGGGATGTATCATAGTAATAAAACCAACACAAGTAACAAGGAATTCAACTATAGAAAAAACCCATCTCTGCATCTTTGTTATCTACACTGAGCAACATTACTATTAACTCTGTTTTTTTCTATTTATTTATAGGCCTCATGGTGAAAGATCTTCACACACCTTTTTCCAGCTCTTCACACCCTTCACCAAGAGGTTTAAAATGGCGAATGTTATCTAGACTGAGTAGCATTACTATTAACTCTATTTTTTCTGTTTTTTTGTAGTCCTCATGGTGAAAGATCTTCACACACCTTTCGCCAGCTCTTCACACCCTTAGCCAAGCGGCTGAAAACGATGACTATTATCCGGACTGAGTAGCATTACTATTAACTCCATTTTTTCTATTTTTTTGCAGGCCTCATGGTGAAAGATCTTCACACGCCTTTCTCCAGCTCTTCACACCCTTCACCAAGAGGCTGAAAACAATGACTGAGTATTGAGGTACCGAAGGATGAAAACGATGACTAAGTACTTAGGTACCTTAGGCTATGTGGTGAGCTTTGAAGGGGTGAAGGCGGTGATATTTGAAGGTAGTTATACTGGTAGGTGGGTAAAGAGTGGCAGATGCTATCAATGAGTTGTCAAGAAGTATATAACACCTAAACTTGATACCTAAGATTATTCTAGTTTTTGGCTTAAAAAAACTTTGGCTTAAGAAACTTTGTTTAAAACAGCTTTTCTCATCCTTAATATCTTGGCTATCCCTAAAATTCCTAAAACAAATAACATCAGGTTAAGTGGCTTTTGCAATAAGAGGTTGAATGCTAAAGTTTGGTTAAAATTTAGGTGAACTGAAATTTCTAATTGAAACTTTGGTTAAAGACGAAAAATTGAAGAAAAAATTAAGTCAAATCATCTATTAATGGTTGTTCAACTATCAATCGATCACTATAGTCCTGTAGGCGGGGACTAATAAGGGAGGTCTTAAATTAGGGAAGGAAAGAAGTCTTTTAAATTATGGAAGGAAATAGAAAATATTGAAATAAGTTAGTGATAAAACAAAGTATGCATGGATTAAAATAATTAAGAACCAGTAATGGAAATGGTATGAGAAATTTTATTTAGGTATATTATTTACAGGTGATATATAAAAGTTATGTATGTTTATTTGAAATTTTTAATGTATATTTGTTTAGAAATTGTGTATGTTAATTTCTTAATTTTTTATTTACCAAGTGTCAAGAGGGATCAAGTCTTTTAAGAGAAAAATTTCCCTTTTGAGTCTGAAACTTGAGAAAAGGTTTGCACCTCTAGAGATTTGATTCCCTTTTATTATTCTTGGCCTTTGATAGATCTTAATTTAAGGTGGATCTATATTGGTTATTAATAATAAATAGATCATGTTTATTTTACCATAAATGTATTGATATTTTTCTTCAATTAGTTATAACATACTATGTAAACTAGCCTATATTGATGTGAGCTTTATATCACAATAAAAATATTAGAGTTAGTTATATATTCAAATATAAATACACTTTAAGCTATTCATTGAGATGGGTGCACATGAACTCACCAAAATTTTCATCAAGACTACAGTTGGGGTTGCCACAACAACAACTAGGGAGAAAATTGAACATTCCATGACACTCCACACTTATATCAAGCATGGCATGTCATCTTGGTTGTGTGAGAAAGCAGGGGGGACATTTCCATGCATGAACTACATGGATGACTCATGAGGAGGATTTGGCACACTTTGTTAGCTGAGTGGGTATCTTGGTTAGTATGTGAGCATTTGGACAGGGACATGGTACACATGGATGCATTGAATTTTGTGGATTGCATGCAAAATGAGTGAAACAATCCCATCACATCATGGTTGTCAGGATCTCATGGGTTGCATGACATTAACACATTTCTGAGGTGGCTGGGTTGGTTTTTTGGGCTAGAGTGAATGGAAAAGGAATGAACACAACATATCATGGGTACAATAGAAAGGTAGAAGCACACAATGGAAAGTTGGCTCAATACATATCACAAAATATTGGGCAAGTGCACACATTTGCAAGATGTTGGATAGGGAAGCCCACAAAAAAAATGGGGTCTCCTCATAAAGAGGCATGATGAAATGGGTTAATCTAAGTTTCAATAAGGAGACATAACCAATCATCAAGAACATGGAGTGCACCTATAAATATACCACACGATGAGTCGAAGAAGGGGATAAAATAACAAGCAACAAACAAATAATAGCAACTCACAAGGAGTAAGTGAACAAGAGAAAAGGAAAGACATAACGTGATACGAGTGTAGATTATAGCAAAAGGGATAATGTAGGTCGTAGGAAGTAGTGGATCACATGAATAAGCAAAAAAAATGGGAGATACATGGTACTATGGTTGTATGGGGTGTACATGTCCCAAGTCATGCGAATTGGGAGAGTGTGTGCACCAGGGAGTTGCATGACAGTTTCCTTTGGGAAGATCATGTAGATCATTTCCTGATTATATTTATTGTATTAGATTGTTACACCTAGGATTGTAAACACCTTATAACTATTGTATATGGGTGTTGGTCCAAGTTTCATCATCCACACAAAAGCTCATTGTGTTTAATGTGTTATGTTGGACACTTTGCATTGGCATGATTAATTGATTAAGTGTAAAATTATTGCAAACAATACTTACTTTAATAACAAAAGTAAAGACGTAGGAATAGTACAACAAATGTATAGCCGGTTTTCTCACACCACTAAGATGGAAGGTGTTAGTGTTGCATGCCAAAGGTCAATAGAGCACACATATTTGTATGGGTCCTCTAGCATTATGGGAGGTGGTATTAAAGCATGTTTAATAGAATGCTATTTGATGCTCTTAACCAATATGCCTCTATACCATGTAGTAACATAAAAATTTGGTATGATGTAGAGTTGTATGTGAGACAAAACCAAGGTTTTAAAGTGAGACACTCTTTATTGTTGTCACTCCATGATATGTGTTGTTAGACCAATATTGCAAGTGATAGTACTACAACTGTTGTGATATCTAGAATCAAAGGTTGGATCGCTTTTCTCTAGTTACATCAAAGGTGTCTCTCTAAGAGCCATATATGTGTGTAGTGCACCATCTTGGTCCATAGATTGTGCGAGGTAAGGATAATCCATTCCATCTTGGCTGCTAGTGCATGAGCGAATGATGGAAGGTCTTTTAAACCCCAACCACCCCACTTCTTTGGGAGTGCTGCTCCATCCCACCCAAGAAAATGTTTACCTTCCTTATGTCCATTCCAAAGGAATTTGCAGCAATTTTTTTGTATTCATGAAAGAATGCCTTTGGGGATCCAATCCAAAGACATCTAATACACCGGAGTTGCCTTCAGGACCGATTTTATGAGGAATAATTTCCATGCTCTTGATAAGAACCTATGGTTCTAGTTATGTAATCTCTTTTCAACCTTGGCCACAAGCCATATCCAGTCTGTAATTTTGTAACAGTGAGGTTTGATTCGATACCCAAGATATTTGAGCCCATCTTCTAGTTGTAGTCTTTGGAATGGAAATTTATGTGTAGCAATCTAGATTTCCCGTGGAGAGCAAGCTGAGAAGGTAATAGTGTATTTCATCCGGTTTGATTCCATACCTGTAGCAGTTGAAAAGAGCATCAAAATATTATGGAAAATAGAGGAATCCTGAATAATACCATTGAGGAGAATGAGCACATCATCAACAAATAGGAGATGGGTAATAGAAAATTGATCAGTAATATAGAGACCTTGTTATCACCCCTCCCTTATGGCATGTGAGATTAGTCAACTTAGTCCTTCCATTACTAGGAGAAAAATGAGAGGGGATAGAGGGCATCCTTTTCTGAGTCCATGCTCAACATGAAAAATTTGGAGGCTAAACCATTGATGAGGACACTGAAGGATACTGTGGATAAGGGGAAGCCTAAACGGGTGAGGAGCATTCTTATATATAGCCAGTTGACCTGATCAAAAGCCTTGGATAGGTCGATCTTAAGGATGCCTCCTTTAATATGTTTCATCTTAATGGAGTGGAAGGCCTCCTGAGTAGTACCAACAACTTCATGAATTTGATGATTATGCAAGAATGCAAATTTCTCAGGAAAGATGTGATTAGATAAAATGGGCTTAAGACGATTGGAAATAATCTTAGAGATAATATTCTAGAGGTAGTTACAGAGGGAAATAGGTCTAAAATCATTGAATGTGTTGGGGGAGTCCACTTTAGGAATGAGTGCAATGAAAGTGGAGTTGATTGCCTCATACATGCATCCACTTAGCCTGCATTCCTCCACAACTTTGAGGATATCTTGTCCAACGGTGTCAAAAAGAGCAGTATAAAATTCAACAAACCACCCATCCAGACCCGATATCTCATATTTTTTGAACCATTTAAGTGTGCTCTCCAGTTCCCCCATAGTGACAGGTTTGATAAGTTCTTCATAATCCTCTTGGTCAACATAGCGAGGGAAAAGCCTAACAATTTGAACAATTTATGAAATAGAAGCACCAAAGGGGGCCTTGAACCGCTGTTGGAAATGTGAATTACCTAGGTGGGCCAGATGATGAAAGGAGGAAGCAAATTTTCCATCCTCAGTGGCAATTTTCCAAATGGTGTTGCTGGTCTTTCTCCCCTTTGCATAATTATGAAAAAAAAATGGTATTATCATCTCTTGCCTTAACCATATAGCTCAACTCCTATGATGCCAAGTTTCCTAACGATCTTTGAGAATCTTGGATCTTTGAGTCTCTAGATCAGTGAGATTGGTTTTAGCTTCTTCACATGTGAATTCTCTGAAATGCCCATCCAGTATATCTGTTGAAATGTGCAACAAGAAATGCTAAAAATAGAAGATGCTAAAAATAACACTACTTAAATAGCCAAGCTATAAATAGCAGTTCAGCCATTGGAGGTCTTAGCTACAACAAGTGAAAAGTGAAAATACTAAAAAATCTTTTCTAAAAATAGCATTTCAGGATCCCTTCTTATTTTAGTCAATCCCTGGACTAAACATAGGAAGTAAAATTCGAATTTGATATTAACAGCAGTTTGTAAATTGATTAATTAATTCATCTTGAGTTAATTAGTTAAGGAATTATGAACTTGAAGTCTATGTGAGGACATGCAACAATTTCTCCTTTGATTGAGGGATTTATCCATCAATTAAAGAGATAAGAGTGAGTTGTAATTAGTTGGCTCAATTAACTGAGTCAAGTCTAGTTAGATTAATTTAACAGTTTGTTAAATTAATGAGAGTTCAGTTAGTTAATGCTTGCATGCATGTAACTATTGTATTTCAGATAAATGAAGCTTCACTCATGGATAACTCATGCATGTTAGTTTAGTCAGAGCCCCAGTTGAGATCAGATGGAGGGACAGTGTACTATAAGTTGCTAGGATATTCCTTGGTGGATATTCCTTGCATGCAGAAGGAATATTATTCCTTAAGGGTTGCGCAGTTGGACCTGAGGTTACAGTGAGTGTGATGAGGCCAATTCACACATGTGATATCATTGGACCCCAATCAAAACTGCGCAAGGAAATAGGAGGCTTGGAGGGCTTGAGGAAGATATATTCTATGTCTATTGAGTCTGTGAGCTGTATTGTTTGATTGCAGAGAGAGCAGGATAACTTGAGAGCTAATTTTTTTTCTAACTTGAACAAGATTTCCACTTGTATGATAATACAGAGTTGAGGTTTTAGGTTGGTGCTTTCCCCAGTGTTATATCTTCTGTGTTATGGTTGATTACTTCTCATTCTCAGTTATATCTGTTCATGCTTGATGTTGCTCATGTTTGATTAAGCTTCTGCTCAATTGTTTGTAGAAGTAGGTCAAGTATTTTGCTTTAGTACGTTGCATTACTAGGTGATCTACAGTGGGAAAATCTACATGGTATCGGACCAAAGGTGATCAAGGAAGAACAGTATACAAGCAAGAGAAGTTCAAATTTTGGTTTTTGAATATTGAATTGAGTTCTTATCACATCTATTTCACCAATGGCATTCAGTGGTTTGAGACTCGAATATGCTCTTGATGGTAGTTCGAATTATATAGCCTGGAAGAATCGCATGGAGGTAGTATTAGAAGATAAGGGTCTAAATGACTTCATTGATCAAGAAGTCCAAAAGCCGACTTATGCTACTCAACTGGCGGAATGGAAAAGGTGTGTGGCTAGAGCTAGGAGAATCATCATGGGGGGAGTTCGAGATCATATTGTCTCAAGCCTCCATGGGAAGGAGACTCCATTTTCGATGTGGAAAACATTGAAAGATATTTATCAGAATAGCAGTGATCAGAGGAAGCTGGTGCTGAAAGATAAGCTTTTAAAGATCAAGTACGAAAAGGGTGACACAATCTCTACGTTCCTGAACAAGCTCACCACCCGCAGGGATGAGCTTGGAAGCATAGGGATCATGATTGCTAATGATGACATGGTGAGTCTTGCACTCCTTGGTCTTCCTAAGAGCTGGCATAGCTACCAGGACTCGGTTAATGGAAGAGAGAAACTGTCAAATTGGGAATGACTTTGGTCAGATCTGATGCAGGAGGAGATAAGGCAAAGCACCCGAGATGGATCTTCATCAAAACAAGATGATGAAGAAAATCTAGCTTTAGCGAGTAAAGCTAAGAAAGGGAAAGGGAAGGCGTCCCAATCCAAATCTTCTCATGGAGGGAAGAAGGTTGACAAGTCAAAAGTGGGATGCTTTCACTATCATGAAGTGGGCCATTATGCAATGAATTTTCCACTAAAGAAATCCAAGAAGGGTTCCTCCAAGGGATTTGATGTTGATGCATTAGCCTCATAGTTTGAGCTGGATTTCTCGCTTATCACATGGATGGTTTCATAAATGATGGGATGTGTTTGGTACCTAGACAGTGGAGCTTCTTTCCACATGTCGGGTGACAATAATCTTTTCAGTACATTGGAGGAGAAGGATCTCCAGATGCGGATCGAGATGGGCGATGATGGAAAGTACTGTGTCTCTGGTGAAGGTAGAGTTGTGTTTCAGAGAGAGCATGGTGCTCTTCTCACCCTATCTATTGTTAAGTATGTACCAAGTTTGAAAAAGAATCTTGTGTCTATTGCTATGCTAGAAGATAAAGGCTATGATGTAGTCTTTAGTAAAGGAAAAGTTTTCTTGAGGCATATCGACACCAGACAGACCAAGCAAATTTGGATTCGAGTAAGGAATCTCTACAAGCTAGAGGTAGATGACTATGCTGCACTAAGTTCCAAAGCAGAGGTAGTGCAAAGCCAAGATGTTGGTTGGCTGTGGCATAGGAGACTGGGCCACTTACATCACGGGGCCTTGAAGATCATGCAGCAAATTTCTACCGGCTTACCCTAGGGAAAACTGGAGCAAATAGATAAATGTAAAGGATGCACCCTGGGTAAGTATGCAAAGGCTTCCTTTTAGGATCGGGATAGTAGAGCTGGAGCAATCATGGAATGAGTTCACTCAGATGTATGTGGACCATTCTCTATGGACTCCACCGCTAAGCAAAGGTATTATGTTATTTTTATTGAAGATTTTTCTCCTAGATGCTGGATCTACTTTATGCAAAAGAAGGATTAGACCTTCTTGAGGTTTTGTGAGTTTAAAGCCTTGGTAGAGAGAGAATCGGGAAAGAAAGTAAAAGCTTTGCATAGCGATAATGGTGGAGAGCATGTTTTGCAGTAGTTTAAAGACTTCTTTGCAACAAAATGAATTAAACGGGAACTAACAGCACCTCATAACCCACAACAAAATGGGGTGGCTGAAAGGAAGAACAGATCTATTGTGGGAGTAGCTCGATTGATGTTGCATGAAAAAATCCTACCACTTCATCTGTGGGCTAAGGCATGCAATACAACAATGTACCTTCAGAACAGAAGTCCTCATCATATTTTGTGGATGAAGACACCAATGGTGGCTTTTTCGAGGAAGCGCCTAGATGTGAGTCACTGCCATATCTTTGGATCACCATTTTTTTGTCATGTGACCAAAGATGCTAGGAAGAAGCTAGAACCAACAACTGAGTTGGGGATACTTGTGGGGAATACAGATACATCCCACAGCTATCGTGTGTTTCTACCTGCCAGTCAAAGGACTGCAGTGCATAAGGATCTGAATTTCGATGAGCAAAGAGCCATGTGAGTGTCACTTGAGAGGGAGCTCAAGTTGCATGGTGATGAGGAACCTTTAGTTCCAAAGGAGGAGGAGCTTCCTGATGATTTGGATTAGCCACATGTAGAGGATCCAGTAGTGGAGACCAACACTCTTGGAGCCAGCTAGATTCAGGCTGACACCCAACCAGATCTATAAGACAAAGATACTGAGGAAGGTGCACCAATACTTGCTCATATTTTCTTGTCGACTTTATGGCCAAGCAAGCACGGAAACCTTCCCACAGAGTCGAGTGATCTCACTGGACCAAGTGGCTAGAGAAGGAAAACCATGTAATTGGTCTGGCATATTAGCTAATCAGCTAAAGGAACAAGTAACAAAGGCTCGATAGTCACTTGGAGGTATGCATGCAGAGATTTACATGTCCGCCTATATCTTAGATGCAATCTGTTCCCAAAAGGAGTTCTCGGGTTTGGACTGGGCATGGTCATCAGCAGAGACTACTGTGAACACATATTTCAAGTTTTTGTCCGAATGTAGCTTCAGAGGAGTAATAACATGGATGTCTGATCATTTTCTCACCCCAATGTACAAGATGATATTTGAACAGGAACCACCTTGCATGTCGAAGGAAGCAATGGAGGCATTGATAGGAATTGTTAATTGGTATGCCTCACCATCTGGCACCTTCATCCGAATTTTCAGCATGGAGAATCCTTTTCATGTTCTACTGAAGTTTTCCTTGGAAGTACTTGCCATGCTAGAAGTATCATATCACATCTCGGCAGGATTAACAGCTAGACTTCACCGAAAGAAGAAGGCACCTTGGCCTGCTCTTCCATTGCAGATTGGGTTATATGAGATTCAAAGTATCAAGGAAGTGGATGTCGAATCAAAACTGATGAAGAAGTACCGACTCGACCTCCAAAGCTACAATCCATATGACCCACATTGCATTGTGAAAGATCACTGCATGAGAGTTCAGTTCAACTGGATCCACGGGGTGTTCATTGGGCCAAGGAGGACCTATGGAGATATTGCTACATTTTCTATAGACCCAATGAATAGGTTGTGTTTATTGTGGAGTGGTTAGCGAAGCAACATCAATCCACATCACGAAGAGCAGCAGTAGCACCAGTAGCAGAAATGGTAGTAGAGGCAAGCATACCAGTGTGCGACAAAGGTAAGAGGAAAATTTTCGATCGCATGTAGGAGGAGCAAAGCCACAATTTTCGAGTAGATCCACTTGTAGAGCAAGCAACTATGGCTATAGAGGTAAAGAGGCACCAGGGTGACAAGCGAATTGGGCGAAGGTAGAGGGATAACAAGAGAATTGAATAAGTAGAGAAGGAATTGCATGAGATGAGGGGGCAACTTTGAAAGGAACAAGAGATGCGCAAATAGGAGAGGGAAGTACCGCAAAAGCCAATACAGCAAGGGGCACAACATGTGTGAACATACAAAACAATGCCTGTACAAGTAGTTGATTCGTCAGAACAGCTAGCTCAGGTGAATAGGGTGAACCATCGCAGGGGAAAGACTTCACTCGTGAGATAGAACAAGCACTTCAATAGTTGGATGAAGACATGGAGTAGTAGGAGTTGGAACAAGACATTGACCTCATGCCTCACCATAAAGAGGTCGACTCACCTACTTCAATGCATCCAAATGATGAGAAAAGTCTCAAATGACCAAGAAGGCACTGAGATCCTTGGTGATTAGCCGAAAGAAGAGATGTACAACATCTTGTTCAAGGAATCCCATCATAGAGTTGTGGAGTCTCATAGAGTGTCAACTCAGGAGGATCATATGTCTCCTATTCAAGTTGAGGAACGAGTGACTGTGACTGATGTGATCAAACATCCAACTTCCTTGGCCGATGCAACCAGAGTGTATGTCGAAGCCACTAGCTCAAGTGTTCACTTTCAAATAGCTGAGAATGATCAAATGGAAAGGGAACTACAAATGACCAAGCAAGGAGGAGACTTGGTGGCAATGTCTGCCCGAGCTAAACTAAGGAAGACAATAATAGATGAAGTATTGTCCCTTGACATAGTTATGTGAGCATTGTACTCCAAGTTTGGTACCATGCACAACGCAGTCATCCATCTCAACGGATGGAAATAGCAATGTGCTAGAAGAGCACTTACCTTGATGAACTTGCATGTTGCTGTTGATGACATGCAAACATGGACGATGAAGTACAAGGGAGCCCCACTTCACTTTCCTAAGATGATGAGGGCCAATGTAGTTGAGTTAAAGGCACGTATCCTGAGTCAGATCCGGAACTATGAAGATCTCCCACAGTTCATCACTATCATACAAGCTTCCCATGCACGAGTATTCAAGAGTATGGATGTTGTGGTGCACACACATGCAATCCCATCTATTGCGACTCTCACCCAGCCGAAGATAAAGAAATAGTTCCAACTCGATCTTGACTCGTACTTCGATGTGTTGATGCACATTTCCACCAGCCCAAAATTGACCATCAGTGTAGACATCATGCACAAGTATGTATTTGGTCCAACCATATTGAAGATAATGATGCACATGCTTTCAGACAATTTGGACAAAGGAGCTTGAGCAGTGTACCCAAATGCTATGGAGGCAAGAGTTAGGTTTCAGACGAATGTCACCGTGGAGCACACAGACACCATCAAGGACTACCGATCTTGGCATCAATATGTTACTATTGATCAGCATGAAGATGTTGAGGAGTTGGACTTCCATGGTTTTCTAAGTCAGAGTGATGTCTAGCATGGCTTGCTCCAACCATTTTGTTTCACATGGGTACATGTGCAGTGTAATGTTAATTCATGCCAAGTGTAAGTCAAGTGTCAAAGTTGGATGTAACAGCCATAGAGTAGGTGAAGAGTCATGATGGTAGTTGAACTGTCACAAAGGGGAATGTCAAGGGTCACCCCACCCTTTGTTATAAATAGTCCCTCATAACTCATTGTATAGGCTTTTGGTCAGCCAAGCTTCCAATAAGACTATCTTGGAGAGAGTTTGGACAGTATTGTAATGTGCCTTGGCTTCTCCAGCTACAGAGTTAGTACATCTCTTTGGAGGAGTAGGCGGATGTTTCCGTAATGTTCCACTATTGGAGCTAGTGGTTGGACATGGATATATTGTATGTCTAGAACTTACACTTCTTTATATAATAAGAGCCAGCAAGTTTCATGCATATGTTGTATTGTATTCCATCTATCTTCTTTACTCTAAATGGCATATGTATTTTCTTTCTTACGCATGCATGTATGGACTCTTCTGTATGAGTATGTATGAATATTACTTAAATATGTTGATTGGTTTAACCATCACTTTGGATTACCAGCTAACTTTATTTCCAGCTTGTTATGTATATTCGCTCGTGTGTTCCCTTCCCATCCAAGTACTATTACGGGTTGCCAAGGGGCGCACTCATATCAACCCACTTGTGTTAGAACTTCTCATGCACCTTCCTTGACTCACTGCAATTGTCACACCCTTGTTTCCAACAAATTTATCTTACTTTCCTCTGTGTGAAATTGCGGTCAAGGCATTACCATATGAGCCATTGTTGGGACTCCTACACCAAATGGTCTGGGTATAATTGGGACTTCTTACCAGGGATATCCCCTTGACATGTTTGGTGGGTACAACACCATCAACAAAAGGATACAAGACAGTAGGGGTAAAAGTGGCCAGCTAACTATAGTCATGCAAGAACCCTTTCCCCGTCAGGGAATTGTTAACACCCAACAACAAGACACGTTTGCAGGGAACCTCAACAAAACTCCTAACCATGATATCTTCATGATAGGAGAGGACGTCCTCTTAAAAACAAAGAATCATACTTACGGGGCTCCCCGAGAGCCCTATCCGTCCACGTCGGCTAAGGCTATAGCTACTGAACCATTAACCATTACGAGACATCCCATAGATATCATGCCTAAAATGGTTAAAGGACATTTACGACGTGCAATGCCCAATCCAAGAGCTTCCCATAGTTACAAGATAGTATATGACATGGCTCAGTCATCATCAGCCATGTCAACACTTGAAGTCCTATAGGCATGCCCAACCTAGCAAAAATCCATACTTTTCGCCTTAGGCGCAATTGACCCATCCGATTCCTACCTCATGGTATTTGACTTGGACAAAGCTACTTCTTGGCTACCCTTAGCCATCACTTTCTAAACCCCTGTCTCAGTCCATAATATCCATATCAATCATTGCATCATCGACGAAGGGGCTTCCACATGCATCATGTCTAAATTCGTTTGACAAAAATTAGGATCCCCTGAACTTAATCCTTTTAACATAATGCCCAGAGCATACAATGGGCACCATTCTGCTCCCATCGGCCTATACCCTAGCATTTGTTGAGATGGGGTCCCCTGGGTTAGTTTGGGGTTTAGATAACCCAAGTTTTGTAAATAATGTAAATTCTTTGTGATTTGTGGATGTAGAGCATGTAGATGAATAGGAGTCAAAGGGGCTTAGCCCCTTGTTTTATGTAAATTTTTGAGTCAGTTTTGAGATTCACCCATGGTACGAGGACCATGGTATTGTATGAAAAGTCTATAAATAATGAACCTTAGGAAAGGGACATGTAGACTTAGAAGAACACGAGGAAACTAAGAGAGAATAAGGTTGATTGAAGAGTCTAGGATAAGAGCTAGGGCAGGAAGGCTCTGCTTTCTGTGCTTAGATAAGGAAAGAAAGGCTCCATAGCTAAGTGCACAGAGGCCTAGCAAGAGTCTACATCTGAGTGTGCGGACCCCTATAACTGTGTGCATAGGGTAGTTTGAGTCTGTAACTTTGAATTGAAGATCAATAAAGACAGTTTTCCGAAGAATTCCTGAGTATTTTTGTTTATCTATGTTAATGTTATATACTACTGATGAATGATTTGTTTATGAAATATTGATTGAGTATTACGTGATTCTCTTAAATAAGTCTTAATAATGTATACAATGCATGTTTAAATACTTTCGTGAAGACTCTGGTTATTTCTCTTATGTTCACTAATGACTTAAGTAAACTTGCGCGAACACTACTTTAGGACTGCTCTCTGAGGTGCGTAAATAGGCAAGTTGACTGTTAGTGGTCCACAAGGATTGATCATAGACCTTCACAAAGGTCTAAATGCTACTTTAGCAAAGTTGTAGTAATGTGCCCTAAGAGTTTATCGATCTTCATGAAGGTAGATCTAAGGGATGGAAGACATCAGACTAGTCTCTAGATGTAGAAACTTGGTTCTTGCATCCCCCAATACTGCTTCAGGTGTGACTGCAGCCTGCACTACGTGGGTTGTTACCAAAAAGGCCAGTAGTGTAGGGTTTTTTTGGTTGGCACAACTAACTTTGAACCTAGGTCAGGACCCCCTAAGCCAACAACGTTCCTGTTAAGTTGGCTAGAAAAACTATGTTAATAGACATTGAAGTACTTGATGCCCAGTTTGATTACAATATCCTCCTAGGTCGAAGCTATATCTACGAAATGCTCACAGTCACCTCATCAGTGTTCAAAATCATGATGTTTCCCCATGAGGGAAAGGTGATTACAATTGATCAACTCACATACTACGAGAAGAAAACTTCACCCACACTAGATGGCATGCTGCCCTTAGTATCCCAAGAAGTGGTCACTACTTACACTGAGCTTAGTATAGGCCAGTTTAAGCCATCAAGTCTCCTAGGAACATTCCCAAGAGACCCTCCAGTAATACAAGTGTTGCAAGTACCGAAGCACCAATTTGCATGATGACTTCATCAAACACTGCCAAAACACCGAAATCAGTTCCAGAAACCTCAACACCTACAACTGAAGAAGTACGGTCTTTACTCCCTGCAATCACGCAAACCCATTTCTTATGCCCCCCACATAGGTTTGTCTCACACCAATCTATGGCAACCCTCACATTCCCAAATATGACTCTTGCAATACTGGTTTGGCACCTAATCCCCATGACTGTGTCAGCTAAGTCATGACATATGCAGGAAAGAAGCTTCCCTGTACCTCCATTTCATAGGATTACCCCTACCCAAAATACTTCAACACCTACCACAATTAGAGCCGCTAGAAAATAAAAACAAAATGGTAAAAAAGGAGAAACTTCCAACTCCTCCAAACTCGTGCAAACCTACGCATTATGTGAGGATTTTGAGCACCCAACTCTTATATGTCCCGAAATAGATGAATTAAAAGAAATAATGAATGCTTCAAACATGTTGGTAACCTTAGCTCCACCAAAGGGAGTGAAAGATGTACCCTTATGTAACAAGGAAGTACGCACCAACCATGTTTGTGTCATATGCAATAAACATGGGCATTACACTTTCCATTGTCCAAATATCCCTGAACTTCAAAAGAAGCTAAAAGGTCTCATCCAAACCATGAGAAATGAATCCCTAGAGCCAACCCTATCTCCACAGAATGAAAGATGCCATAACATATTCTACATACAGGAAGAGGCATCATCCAACTCCGCACTTGCCTACAACACATGAGGACAGAATAAACCATATTTTCACCCCTTCACTTTACCTTGTGCTATATTTGATGACCCTACCCATTCAATAGACTAGTGCCCAAAATTATGGAAACACTACCAAGTCCAACCCAACACCTTGGAGAACCCAAGAAAGAGGTTTAGGCAACAATACCACATATGCACGATCTGTGGGGAGAACCATCATAAAAGGAAGTGCCCTCACCTCACTCAATTCCGCAAAACTACGAATTTCATACATAACTTCGTAAAGACAAATCTAGACTTACTGGACTCAGATACAAAATCCACATAACCCACCCCACCACTTGGGGAAGAAGGACTCTTATATGTCCCATGTATGTTCAAGGGGAAAATACGGCTAGGCCCCAACCATTTCACCTCCCATCACCATCACTAGGCTAGACCAGGCCCAAAAAAATTAAAGAACACCTCGAAAAGAAAGTCTCCCATTACATGTGAATTATGTGACAAACCCAATCATTTGATCAATAAATGTCGTGAATTGAGTCAATTCAACGATATCTACAAATTAGTAGCCCAAATCCCCTAAAAGCACCTATCAAAAAAAGAAAAAATCACGTTTTCCACATATGATCTCAATTCCACCATACAAAGAATTGTTAGTACCTCACACGATTCCATGCAGCACGAGCAACACTAAAACAAAGCCACGCAAGAGCCAAAACCTTGCCTCAGAGATGGATACCCCCACAAGATATGTTGTCTGGCCATAAAAAGACCTCGCTTGAGAGATGGATACCTCCATGGGATGTCCTATCTCACAATAATAAGACCTCGCCTTAGAGATGGATACCTCCACAAGATATCCAATCATATAATAACCATGAGGCATCAACATCCCATGACATGAGTAGCGCCACCTCTCATAAAATATATTCGGTTAGCACTAAACCAATTTAGAGAAACCATGTGCATGGTACGACAGAAGTTAGAAACCCTTTGGAAGAGCCCATACATAATCAAACATTGCCTCCGAAAGGGGGCATACATACTATCAGAGTTCGACGGGACTTGCCTAAAAAACGCCGTCAATGGTCTCTACCTAGAAAAATTTCACCCATAAAATGTTAGATTAAGAATGTATGTATAATGACTCAATGTTTATGATGATCACCTCATCATAGATGTTTTATAAAAATATTTCTCTCCTCTCATGTAAACAGATGGATATTCTGCTAGCTTATCACCATAGGTTTGCTGGCGGCGCATCTCAATTGTCGCAAAATCTCGTCGTCGTAGCATGGGCCATATACTCTCTTGACTGAGCACCTTGTCTCCTCAATGGGCTATGTATCAGGTCAACCACCAACAATCAAGTAGAATATGATTTTTTCATAGGCCTCCTAGCTAATGCCCACCACCTAGGCATCTATCGCCTACATGTATTCATTGATTCCCATCTCATCGTGTTGCAGTTAAATAGGACGTTCCAAGTCCATGATTCATGCCTTTTTCACAAGTATTTTCATGCACAAAGGTTAGCTAGACATTTTGATCAAATCACATTTACACATATTCCTAGAGATCAAAATCATGTAGCTGATCACATTGCTAATCAAATTCTAGACTGACATTCATCACACATATATAACCATCAAGATATGTAAAAACATCAAACACAAGATACATTTATAAACATAAACGCAGAAATACACCAAAAAGTATGGACACACATTTCACACCATGAGAGCTGCCAAAAAAGGCCTCGTATATATATATATATTAAATATATATATATTATATATATATATATAATATATATGTATATGTATATATGTAATATATATGTATTATGTATATGTATATGTATATTATATTATATATATATATATATAGATATATATATATAACATACATGGTATATATATATCGATTACTGTATGTATATATATATATATATATATATATATATATATATATTATATATATATATTAATATATATATATGTATATACATATATGTATATACAATATATATATATACATACATATATATACATAACATACATGTATATATATATATATATATATATATATATATAGATATATCTGTATATATATATATATATATATATATATATATATATATATAATATATATGTGTGTGTGTGTGTTGTGTGTGTGTGTGTACAAAAATTATTGGCCCAAGACCAGGAATAATAAGTCATCAAAAAAATAAAAGGGAGCACCCTCATAAAATGGGTGCTTGCCCTAGTACATACATCATCTCACCAAAACAAAAATGCATAACCAGCCTCCCTAAGGCCTTGATGGTGCCATCTATGCATTAGGAGCCAAAATGGGACCAGCTCTAGCTTCCACCATAATAATACAACGCAAAGTCATCTGATGCTCCTACTCCTGGGACATCGTCATCTCAACCACAACCTCTAGAAGGTCATCAAGGTATCCACTCATCTCCAGGAGTCACAATATCATTTTAACTCCTCCTCTGCAACATCCTGTCATGCCTTAACCTGCTCAGCTTATGTAACTAGACCATATGTAGTCATAGGCCCCTCTCTAGAGGGCTCACCAATCTCCTTCCAATGTTGTTGTCTTGGTTGCTCTCAAGGAGAAATGAAGGCCTTGGTACCTAGGGTCTCTCAGGAACAGGTGCATCCCTCACAACTCGCATGTGTCTCGGGTCATGGCCAACCAGGAAGGCCAAGGGATGCCCTCGCAGCCCTGCATCTGAAAGTAAACAAAGCATAGTGTCAATATCATTGTAAATCATAAATACATCAAAAAACACATATGTATACAAATGCAGAAATAACAATCATATACGTGATCACCCCCAAGCAACACCTGGAGGGAGCACCACCTCTGAATCTCCTTTGAGATCAATCACATGGTATGGATAGTCTAAAATCATCTCGGGGTTCAACTCAAACAATTGTTGTACCATGTCGGTCCAATAACGACCCACCTCTCCTCCACCCTCCTGAGGCATCGCCCATCCCCAATGGTACATGTGAGGCTCCTGAGGCTGCCTAACTGGTACTGCAAGTACAAGGCAAAGCATCACCACCCTATGATAGAGTGTGTTGCATAGCACACTCCCATAACCAAAACTCTTTAGTGTCAAGTGCTGAACTTGGGTAAGCTACGACACTATCCCTTGCCACACTAGTGGTGCCCTATCAAAAAATTCCCTCCCCTGAAGTTGCCACAAAACAGAGATATGGGGCCCTGAGCACCGATTAGGGGATGCCAACCCCACCATTCTGACAATCATAGCTAGTGCTACTCACTCAATAAGATCCTCCACTGTTGTGATCCTCACACAGCCATATGTGATAGGGTCTTCATCTAAGTTCTCCTCAGCCCAAACCCACATAGCAGCATCACCTCCTGGAAGGGGATACAAAAGCACCTCCCCCAGTGGCATCAAACCAATCACAAAATAAATGTCAACCTCCACCAGGATCGGGAGGTTTGTATGATGGATCTCCATCAACTAGAAATCTGCATCCTAGCAAATGACCAAATATCGCAGGAACCTATCCTGCGACCTCATCAATGGGTTCTAAAGAAACTTCAGTAATCCCCACTGCATGAGCTGCTACCTCACACCAAAGAGGAGTCCACTCTCACTCTCTCTAGATCATCCTTCCATCAATTATGCCACAAATTAGAAAGGATAACCCCTCAGGTCCTCGCAAAACAATAATGGGGGAAAAACCCCATTTTTTCTCCCATCACGCGCATGTTCATTAGAACGATGCACAGTGAGTGTGCATGTTCTTTAGAACAACACACAGTGTGTGCACCTATTCTTTAGAACAACACATGGTGTGTGTGCCCGTATCCCATATAGGTGCCCACTTGGTGCACATTCGCCTAGGACAAATGCGATGAACCTCGAGCATGTTTCATCATGCAATGTCTTAACTTGGGTGTGCACAATGTGCAACTGAGTGTTCACTATATGTGAGGTCTTCGTACATAAACCCAATTATGCACGAAGACCGTGCGACACAAGCTGAGTTGCTTGCGCGGTCCTCAAAAATGGACTCAAAAAGTCATACAAGGGACCCTATATAGCCTACCTAATCTACTGGACTTAAAATTACAGAAGTATGGCTTAGGCTCCTACCTGTTTCTGAAAATGTGAATCCCAAGTACACATGTTGACTGCAATGGTAAGAAATTCTCTAGGCAAGCTCTCTAACCTCCACAACTCAACAATGCAAATGATTGATATTTGGGCCCCATAGCCCTATCTATCACCCTATTTGCCATATTTGGGGGAACATTGCAGAAGCCTGGGATCCCCATTAACAAAACTGACAACATCTTCATCATGGAACCCTTCATTCTCAAGAACACCAAAAATCATTTTTAGACCTATCACACATGTCACATACTTCTCCATCTCTCTAAATCCTTAACATTCATGACATATTTATGTCTTGAATGATGATTTCAATTCAGGTGTTGGCTCTATCCATTGCATAAATATCACACATGGTGAGTTTCAACCAGTGCCTTGATAAGCAAAAAAGAGCAGGTATCATTCTCCACTCAGCATGATAAGATTCCCCCTAAAAATGCATTGCATATCTTGACATCATTTCTCCAAATTCTCCATAAGGTCCAACATCTCGACCATGTTTATCGCTATCTTACACTTGTACATGATAAGCATCCATGTCGGTTGACAGAAACCCCCCCTGCCCCTCCATGAATCCCTTCATCATAGTCGAACCTTTTTCACACAAAGGAGCCATGACCACTCACTTTGGCCCATGAGAAATCTCACATACATATCTTAAATTCTAGCCTCATTGTGTGACATTCATTTACGCATTCATCCCATCTCCTGGAACCCTATACAAATACTAACGGATGCACCTCTGTGTCTTACATTTTGCTTATCTTTCATTTGCATCACATAGCCCATTTGTACCACATCACCCAACCACCCAACACGGAGACTAACCAATGGGGCCCACACCCTTAGTAGATACATTACACCTTGCAGGTTACTATCAGCATGGGGCACTCGTCTCTGTGGCTGTACATCCAAACAAAACCCTATTACTTTGGAAATTGTACAAAGATTCTTAAAAAAAAAAAATCTCCCATCCATATTTCATTTTTACAATCCAGGGCACTTGCCCACCTTTAGTCTCTGATCATCTTTTGCCACAACTCATTAGTAAACCACCTCCATTTTTCATATTTGTCAAAAATTACTTACACCCATCCTAGAAAATCCTACAAACTCTAGGATCATCAGAAAACATGTTTTGATCACCACCATTTGCATCTCAAGAGTTGACCTCGAAAGAGCTATCTATATCTTCTAATATTGATATCCCTCGCTATCATGAGTATCCAACCCAAGTCATTATGATCTATTCATATCTATTTCCTGACTCCCCACGTCGGTCGAATGACACCTCTTTCTTGTCGACTTCAAGAAATGTATTCCAGGAAAGAGGTAGTACCTTGGATACTCCCTCCCTTAATAGGGATATCCTCAGGTGGCACAGTGGGAACCATTATTTCCCAGTGACTTCATCAGTTCCCTTGACATTTGACATCAACTCAAATTTCATGTCAAGGTGGTGTCGTACTTAGTTACTATTGTAGCTCGTTCACATGGTCGAAGACCCCCACTTCACTGAGCACCTCATTCAATAGTTCTTATATTATGAGGTGGGGGAGGTATCTACCACAAAATATCTATGCATATCATAGCACCCATCCACAGTGCTTCACCAAGAGATGCATAGGGAAAGAAGATTTTGCCTATCTGACCAAAAAGTGCCCTCGAGGGCATCAACAATAATAATCATCAATTATCAACAGGTCAAGAACCAAAAATGTTGACTGGACACAAATCAATTATTGTCTAATTGTAATCAGTTTTGATTAGCCATCATAACAAGCATGGGACATACCTCCCTCATATAGAAAACACCATGATTGAAGTTTTTTCCACTAGAGCATGGGCATCAATTATACTCAGTTAAGGATTTTTCTCTACTCATCTCTAAAACAAGCTATATTCTATCTTAAAAGGATAAACAAACTCTCCAAATAAAGTGAAAACATGATGTATTTTGGCTATACGTTTGCTCCTAACCTCATACATCAGGGGGAAACTATTAACACAGGGAAATCATACACCTGTTAGTGAAATTTAGAAGACAATAAAAGTGTCCAGTGGATTGAACAGGTGGGAATTTTCCAGCCAAATACATTACAAAGATTCAAAAATAAAAGGTTCTCCTAAGGGCCAAAATTTATAAAGGAAATTAATTGAGGTCGTGCATATATTTCTTCAAGAAATGTGCACACGTGCCATATCATCAAAAAAGTCGTGCAATTGTGGAAAAGGTGACTCAATAGTCTGAGACCACTCCACACACTTGGAGGCAATTTCTTGATATGAGGTGGGCCTAGTACAACTGAATTCGAGTTGCCTTAGAGAAGTGCATCCCTCAATGGAATCATCTTGTCCTACTCATGTGTATTTATCATAGATGTATCAAGAGAGGGTTGAGGGATTAAAAAAACTCTATATAAACATGCCATGGGAGAGCCAAAAAGAAGAGACATTGTTATGCTGGCCAAATTGCTTGTAAGCAAACCACCATTTCGTTGTTGAACAAAGGAAGTGAAGAGCACTAGCATGTTGGCCAAATTGCTTCTAAGAAACCCAACATCTTAGTGAGTGACGAACAACCCACCCTTTTGAGAGTCTTCACACTTCTTTGAGAGAGAGGAGAAACTTGCAAAGAGATTGAGGAAAGGAAACATCCTTGATGAGGATTATTGAGCTCCCTAGCTCAAGAAATTTTCTTCAAGTACTCTAGTATTCTGATTGTATTCAACCTCTACCACCAGCAATCAACAAAGAGAGATTTTCCATATATTATTGATGTGCTTGCTCCATTTGAGAATTTTTATGTTCATGCACCTCTATGTTTAATTTTATGTTTTTTGTATGCATTGCATCCGTTGTTTACAATGTTTTTTTTATTTAAGTTTGTCCACCAACAACAAAAATTTGACTGTGATCCTTTATAGGTAACAATCCACTGCTAAGGGGGTGTTTTTTGGTACACTTGTGCTCCAAAAACACTACAACATGAATGGAAAATCCACTGATCTATTTTCATTAATATAGATATTTTTTGTAGGACCTCCTCTCTGCACAAACATCCTTCAAAGCACTCCTCACCTCCCTGGAATTTTACAGTCTCCCTGGACCTCTTCTGATCTCGTGGAAGTGGAGAAATTTCTGAATTTTCTCACCCGCATGATTTCTTCTCTAATAGACTCGAAGCGCACGTCTGTATCTTTGAGAACCATGAAGCACATGTCAATTTCTATATAAAATACGCAATAGACAGAAAAACATCAAAAAAACTTATATTTTTCAATTTTCTTAGGTGATTAGCAGCCGCTATTAAATTGCCTTCATCTCTGCATCCTATATTTACCATTCAACACCCCTGGTTGCTTGAATGAACCCCAATTCATCAAGAAATTATATTTTTTATTGCTTTATTTTTTCATTTTAGTTGCAAACAAATACCCATATAGCTTAATTAGGGAGAAAAGTAAGTGGCCATAATCCACATATGTTTTCAAATATTTTTCTTATTTTTTTGCAAATCACATTAGCTTAATTAGGAAAGAAAGTAAGTGGCCATTATCCATGAATATTATTACTAACCAAAGCACAATTTTATTTTGGGGCTAGAAGCAAATTTTAGCATAGAAAGTCAAGTCACCAAAAAGGTTCACAAACAAGACATAACAGCCAAACCTGCCAAAACATGAAAATTGATCCAACAAGCGAAAGGAACAAGACACTTAGAGGAAACACATGGAATGATTGTCAATGCTTGCAACCATGCATGCCATTTAAGACATAATGGAATGAAAATTATAAGCGATACTTCAAGCTACACTAAGAGGTGTATTTAAAAATATGTGCTTTGTTTTCCATACCTATCCTCCAAACGATTATGCATCAGATGGAATCTTCATGCAGTCTCAATCTTCTATGATACCCTGGGTTCCTTGGTATCCTAATCTTTCTCCTCATCTCCTTGAGAGTCATCTAGCATGTCATCCTTCTTCGTGGCCATTGAGAGACACACTTGCGTAGTTTAAGCGAGCAGTGACTACTGCGAGATGAGGCCCTTGGAGGACACATCTGTGCAGTTTCAGGATGCAAGGTGGACTCAGAAGCTGAGATGCCTGAGGGAAAAAACTATGCAGTGTTTGGAGATAGTGGGTTCGGGCTTAGGGAAGTAAACTGAAGGAAGCCACTACTAAGTTTTGTAGGTTGGGCTTTCTGCACATTGAGCAGTTCCAACAGGAAAGGGAAAAGCTTGAGGGTTGCTGATGCGAAGTGTGTAGTTTAGGAAAGTTGGATGAGGCTATTTTGCTAAGGGAACTCTAGAAGTTGGTTAAGTATGGGCTCAGTGGAACCAATGTGAATAGTGATAGAACTTGACTACGATCACACACTTGAAAATTTAGCGATACAACATAGACCATCCAAAACATATAAAAACATACTTTGTTTAATGCAACAACCTTTATGGTAGCTTACGACAAGTGTAGCTCCAATGATAGACTTTGAAATGAGTGCGGAACATTTCTATGTGATGATAACAACCCATTATTACAAATATTTCTCCTTGAAGCAAAACAAACCTCCCTTTACATGACATACTATATAAAGATAAAAGAATGAATGAATCTTAAGATCGAAGAGGGGAGCTTGAGATCATCAGCTTAGCAATAAGTGATTAAGGAATGATTGATCACAGGATCCACAGTAGGCTCCGAAATTTAAGTGTAGGCCAAAATTTTGGAAAGTGTTGCAGCTATTATAACACCTGCTAAGAGCATCCATGACCCTAGTCTCCTTTCCTTTGATGTATCTGATCTCAAAATCAAACTCACAGATCATGGTCAACAATCTAACTTGCCTAGAATTTAGATTTGGCTGGTCTAACAAGTATCTCAACCTAGTGTGATCACTCATTAATACAAACCTCCTGTCAAGAAGATAATGCCTCCACATATTCAATGCATGTATGATCACTACGAACTCAAGATAATGTGTCTAATAGTCCTGATCATGTTCATTTAGTTTTTGTGACTCATAGCACACTACATGTCCTTCCTGCATAAGGACTCCACCGAGTTCTTGCATACAAGCATCTGTACATACTCCAAACTCTTTGTTCAGATCTACAATCTTTAACACTGGTGCATGTGCTTTATTAGGCTTCTCAAAACTGGTGTCACACTCCTTTGTCCACTCAAACATATTACCTTTCCTCTACAATGATGTAATAGGATAATAAATCTACAAGAATTTCTAAATGAACCTCTTATAATGGCCTTCCAACTCCATGAAATGTCTCATCTCATCCACATTCCTAGGGGCTTCCCACTCCTTGATAGCTCTTATCCTCTATGGATCTACTACTATGCCCTCCTCGAAGACAGCATGTCCCAAGTAATGTACCTCAGTTTGAAAGAAACTACACTTGTTGAGCTTGGCATACAACTGATGCTCTCTCAACAATATCAATAGTGCGACCAAATGATCAAAAAGCTCTTCTTCATTTTTAGAATATAAAAATACGTCATCAATGAACAAAATAACTAAAATTATCCAAATACGGACACAAAATACTATTCATAAAGCACATAAATGTAGCTGGAGCATTAGTCAAACCGAATGGAACTATAGCAAACTCATAATGTCCATACCTAGTCTGGAAAGTTGTCTTGTAAATGTCCTCCTCTTTGATGCATACATAACAGTTTCCTGATCTCAAATCAATCTTTGAGAACATTGTTGCTCTCTCAAACTGATTGAACAACTCATCAATCCTTGACAACAGATACCTTGATGCTCACTTTTTTCAACTTCGTGTAGTCAATGCATAATATGAGAGTATAATCCTTCTTCTTCACAAATAGTACCGACTTGCCCCATGGTGATAAACTTGGCCTAATGTATGCCTTACCCAACATTTCCTTCAACTGCAAATTCAAATCTACCAACTCAGATGTGCTCATCCTATAAGGTTCTTTTGATGTTGGAGTTGCCCCGGGTACTAACTCAATAGAAAAGTCTACTTCCTTGTGAGGTTGCAACTCTAAAATTTCCTTAGGAAATACATCCTCAAATTGTTGCAGAATTGGGTACCTGCTCAAAACATATGCATCCTACACTTCCTTACCTTTGTCACTAGAGATATGCACTATGCATAACACACACCCTTTTCTACAATTGCACTTTGCTTGCATAGCTGTCACCATCCTAACTGTTGTGGCTTTCTTCTTTCCCTGCAAGAATCTTGGTTCCCCATTTTCATCCTCACATTCAATTGCTTTGTCATAAAAATCCACCTTGGTTCTATGAGGATACAATCAATCCATGCCCAACAACATATTGTATGATCCCAGTGGGTAATGCATTCAAATGTGTTGCAGTAGGCATACCATTCAAATCAAATGCACAAACTCTTACCCAATGATGAACTTGCTTCTTTGTGCCTATAGCCAAATGTAATAATCAATATTATCCATGATATTATTTATTCAAACCACATTTATCCACCAATTCAGGACTAACATAACTAGAATTAGATCTAAGGTCAATCAAAATAGAAACAACTTGATCACAAATCTTACCATCCATCTCAATGATAGATGCCTAATGGTCTGCCTATTTACTATCCAATGTTGCATAGATGCGAGGAACACTATGAACAACATCCCCAATACTCTGTGTCTCCTAGGAACTATGTAGCTGAGGCCTACCACCCTGATTCTATGGAAAATCTCTCTCAAGGTGTTCCTTACTGCATGTCCAACACTCCAACCGTCTAGTACCATCACCTCTATGCAGCTGATGTGATCCATGTCCCTGTCTAGCTGCATTGAACTTCTTTTGTGGTGCCATATTCTCTTTCTCTTCTAAATTCTGATGCCTTGTTCTTTTCAACTACCATTTATCTTTACCTTTATCCTTCCCTTTCCATCCTTGTTGAGATTCGTTCTTACGCTTTGACTATTCATAACAATGCTTCAATTTCCCAGTAACCTCCACAAGTGACCGAGGCTCATCATACTCAATCTGATCTCTAAATGCTAATGGAAAATTGTTAACAAATCATTGAACTTTAGCCTTCTCATCTTTAAGTATTGTACATACCTCACTAGCTCTAGGAAATTAGTCATGTACTCTTCATCTATCATTGATCCCATATTTAGCTCATAGAATTCTTTGGCCTTACTATCGTAGTACCTTTCTGAAAAATACTTCTTCCTGAAAAGCCTCTTGAACTCATGCTAACTCAAGTCCTTTGTCCTGATGTCTTTGACCCACTACAAATCTTCCCACTAGATGTCTACTTTATATTTATAGTTGAAGATAACAATTATGGCCTTCATATTCTTTGTGTACTCTTGCAATTCAAAGAACTTGTTCATTGAAAGTATCCATGCCTCTACATCTTCTATTTTCTTCAAGTCTCCGTGAAAAGTAGGTGGATTTTCTTTCTTAAACTCATCTAGCAAGTATTACCTATCACTCTTGTTTTAAGGATGATAGCGATGAAGATAATGATTCCTATCAAAACTAGAACTAGAATAATACTTGTATCCAACACCTCTCCTATCTGATGTATCCAATAGCCTGCCATCTCTAACAATGCAATCTATATCTGACCTGTGACCACCATGATACCTACTTCCATATGCCCCGTTAGGTTTTTCCTCCAGTCCATGGCTGATCAGAAGTGGCCTTTGTTGTTGCAATTCTAACAAACTCTGAAGAAATATTGCATTATCCTCTACTTGTTTCTCTTGTACCTGCATGATTGTGTCATTGTTTGCCTTACAACTCCCTATTTCTTCTTTTCATATTCTCAATGTGTCTGCTAAGTCAAAAGAGTTACCAACACCATGTTTCTCATCTGATTCATAGGGAGAATATTTGTAGTCTACCATCCTTCTAACCATTTTGATCTCTTTCTTGCAAGACATATTATGTTAGCTAAACCAAATCACAATAAACCAATGTACCTTAACATAATTTGGGGAGGACGTCTCATCTGCAAGATCAACCAATCAACGTAATACATGTACAAACATAATTATGATAACATATATAAATATAACACATAAGCACATAACCATATAGCTATCATTCTAGTTAGTGTCCAGTCATTAATGCATGACCATATCGACTACACATACCATGACCTCATGCATGACAAAAACACCATACCAATGTACACTGACAATATGAAAGCATAACAATATGTAAACAATCATACGCTCATGATGACACACTTAACAACAAAAACATCCTCTTTCACATGGCGACATCACTAGAACCATGACCGACATCATGCATATGCAACAAGCATGTAGACCACAAGGGTTATTAACACATGTGCAACTGACATGAATGAATGATCAACACACACCTCCCATCTAGTCTAAGGGATGAACCATACCCTGATACCACTCTGTAACACCCTCCTCCCACATCTACCCAAGTAACCAGCCAACCGGGGTAAACATGTGATGAGAGGATTATATGATCGGATTCAACCTCCTATGTGACCTTAAGGAAGTGGAATTGACGAAAAAACAACATATAGACCTTCCACATTAGCTACAGGACTCCCAGGAACCATCCCAACCTTTTTGGTAACCAGCCCCTGGGTCCCATTGAGTCATTAGACCAATTCACCCATGGACTCTCCCATGCTATGGGACTACCAGCATCCAGAGGGCTTTGGACGCTACAACATGGCATGCCAGTGTCCAGGGACTATTTTTCTTAGTGTTGTGCCAATGCCCCCGGGATTTGAGCCACTTTTTTAGTCCCAGAGCCTATGTCACTGCCCATAATTAAATGGCACCTTCAAAACAAAAAAATAACAAGGTAATGATGATACAAATGAAATTACTTGAACAAGGGCTTGACTGGACCCCTACTAGCCATGATAGGAATTTCATCAAACATATAAAAAATATGTAATCTATAGGTGTAAGAAACAAATTTAAGCATAGGGGTTCCATACTTATCTGAGAATATCTAAGAAGCATTGTTCCCTTACATCATTAGTTGTATTATCATCTATTAGTACATAGATACATTGTTCATTCATTTACCAATAAAAACGTGAGAAAATCCATACATCATCATTATCATAATACATGATTATAACCAACGTAATATCAACTGAAATATCAAGGATACATCAGCCATAAAATCCACATATAAACCAATACATCTATACATAATATATCAAGGATAAAACCTCTTATTAATGAATGAAAAATACAACTTGGGATGGGACTACCACCTTCCAACCGACCATAGAATGGCTCAACCAAATATCTCTTCAAGCATTCAACCCCATGCCATATTCCACGTATAAATGTGGGACTCAAACCAAAAGAACCAACCAGGGCATCCTGAGGCTAAACCACCTCACCCTCATCAATAGAAACCATGCCTTACTGTAATCCATCCTTGATCACTAGGCCAACTCAATAAACATGTAATAATAGGATTTACCATGATCTCCACTAGATCACAAGGCCAAAATAACCATGGATGCCACCAGAGTTATCCACCTACACCGTGAGGAAATTTCTTGTCTCCCAATCTCTCAAGCTTTACCATAATCCATAGTCTGATCTAGGGATCACTAGGCCCTAAACTGAGACACCACCCTCTAGGATTTATTGTATATCCCGCCATTCAATGGAAAATATTCCTAGGCCTAATCAAGGGGGACCACCTCTTGGATTTATCATATATCCCACCATTCATCTGTCAAGGATTCCTAGGCCCACCGAAGCAACACAAAATCTAGCTTTACTACAACCCATAGTCTGGTTCAGGGGTTACTATGTCGCGTGTTCTATCATTCAAAGATCAACCTCAATAGGCTTTGAATCCATCTGGCAATCCATCTCAACCAAAACATGAGAACACCATCACACCATGGATCTGTTACAACCATTTCCAAACAGGGAATAGGAATATAAGCAGTGGAACAACTTGCCTCTATAAGCATGGAAACTAATTCATTGACCCCCAAACCACCTCAAATTGATGAATCTACCGTCTAAGATCATTTCACTATTAAATTTACATACCAAGGAATTAATTACAATCATAAAATCATCCATGAAGAGAGAAAAATTCAACTTGCAGTGAAAATAGGCGAAAACTATATTTTTTGGCAAACTAGCTCAATGCGCAACGCCACTGGCCAAATGGCCAGTGCCGCTTCACACCCGCTTTTGGAAATCTTCCAGTTAGCAAAATTCAGCCCAAGATAGCTCATTCAAAAGGCCTTCCTATATAGTTTCTGGAACATCATGAATTTTTTCATTTGGAGGTCATTTGCCCCCTCACAAGTGAAATCTCCTAAGGCTGCTTCTATGTTGTCCAAAAAGAGGCAGAGAGGTCATTGTTTGGTAGTTTTTTTACCTTTTGGTGACCTAGTTTTGCTCCAAAATTGCTGAGATTTTCTGGGTTTGATGCTCTCATCATGCTGAATCCAAATATATAAGCCTTTCCTCCAACAAGTGCTCCAGGGTAAAGCGCAGTGCCATCTAGGCCAATTTTCTGTTTTTAAAATTTGAAAATTTGAAAAAGACAAAAATTCATCAAAACTTGCCCAGATTTGGCATAGGACACCACCATTAGCTACTTTGACGGGCTAGTGAGGCTTCAGCCAATATTTTCAACTTATCTTGCTCCTTTTTGCTCTTTAAGACCTTCCTTAACCTAGCCTTAAGCTTCCTCATCCTTATGTTGCAGATTTTGTTGCGAGTCATGTAGTGGTAGGCCATGTGGTGAAGCATCTTCTTGTCTCTGTTGGCCTTCTCAATCAGCCCCTCAAGGTGTATATTAACCCTCTCAAGCCAAGTTTCCCTATCATTTTCAATCTCTTGTTCAATCGAAGTCAACTTGACATTTGCCTCCTTGGCCTTTTTCCTATTTTCCTTGATCATTTGCAACTCCATGAGGACTTGCTTGTCACTTAGTTGTTTGTTTTCTTGCTCTAAATATTTGATGATCCACTTAGATCTCTCTAGGTTATCTGACAAGGATTGTATCTCAGCCTCTTGTTACTTTATCATCATGTCTTTGACAAACTTTGGATCCTAAGTTTCCAAGTCAATGACATCAACTCCTTGATGAGTGAAGTGTTGTTGTGTTTCCTCATTATCAACAAGGTTAAAATCTCTTTCTTGCTCATCACTAAGATCCTTCTTTTGCACCTTTTCTTGCCCTTACCTTTTCCCTTGCTTTGATGCTCAACATGTACCTATTTTGTTGAAGAAGAAGGCAAAGCACCTTCCACACCTTGTGGAGATAGCATTATCCTATGGCCTGATGATGAAGGCGAGACCCCTTCCACACCTGGTGGAGATAATGCTCACCTAGCAGCTACAAAAAGTTTCCTAGCGCCCCTCTTATATGTCACAAACACTGGCACTCCAACAGTTTCAGTCTCTTTGACCTTTTCATGTCTTGAAGGTCCACCTTCCTCATGATGTACTGATGAAAAGATTTGTGGGCCTTTGAACATCGCATGAGAAATGAAAGTCTCCCATGGCATGTTAAGAAGGTTCAACTGATGCAGAACAATGATTTTAATCAAAGGATAATGGAAAATGCTATTCAACCGTTGGGGGTATGGTTTCCTCTTTACAATATGTGCCATTTTCTCAATGTTTATGAACATGAAGTAAGGGACATTCATCATTCTTAATCTAGTTAAATGCATCAGTAGTCTAATGTGGTAGACATACAACCGAGAGAACCTACCTTCACAAGTGAAGTACTTGATAATGATTTTCATCAATGGAGCAAACCTGTCTCCCAAAAACTTGAAGGGGAATATTCTCTTCATTTTGTCTTTATATCTAGCCTTGATGTAAGGTTCATAGTACTCCTTACCAATATCTTGACCTTTGTTCCATTTTTCACCCACATCTGGAATACCTATAGCCTCTGAGATGATAGCTGGTGATATGGTGAATGTAATTCCAGCAAGGGTTACTTCATTATTGTGTAAATGTGTCACAAACAACCTTGCCAACTCATGATGAAATTTGACTATTTCTATCATTTCACAAAAATTAAAGCATGACTAGTGTTTAAAGCATGAAATGGAAAATGGACAGGCTTGCAAATATCTCAAACTAATGGGCTCCTCTTTGATAATCCTTCCTCCTTTATGAGGCTTCCTTTGCTATATGTTTCTCTCCCTGAAACTGTCATTAAGGATGTCTTCTTCAAACTCATACTCATTGTCTCTTTCCATTGCTTTTTGTAGTTGTGAACACTTGTGGTCAATGATGGGAAGGGTGAATAGAATAAAGATGAGTATGAAGAGATTTTTATGAATGAGTAGGGTTTTAGGGAGTGTGAATGGGATTTATAGGGTTTGGGGAGAGTGTAAGTGGGAATGTGGGAATGGGGAAAATGTATGAGGGGAATGGGATTTAGGAAATAGGTAAATGGGAATGGATTTTGGTCTAGGGAATAATGGCAAGGATAGGGTAAGTAAAAAAATGGAGAGATGCTGAGAACTAGGGTTTCACCCTAGAGGCTAGGGTTTTAACTTTAAAAATGCTAAATACCAAGCTTAGCAATTAAAACCCTAGATCATAAGATAGGAGTAATGTACTTACTTGTTAGAGAGAGGAACTGAAAATTTCAAGGTGAATTGGCAACTTGGGAGAGTTTTAGGCTTGGTTGGACAGATGCGCAGCACCTCACACAGGTGCGCATCGCCTCCCAGATGTGCAGCGCCCATGCAATTTTACATTGGAAAACCCTGCCAGGTGCGCAACACCTCCCAGATGCGCAGCGCCGGACAGAATTTCTCCAAAAACGCAGAAACTACACTGTTTTGCTCAATGACACTTAAAAATTGCCTCTTAGCTCTCCTTTTAGTGCTTTGACTTAAACATTAGCATAATGAAATGATCAATAGAGATATGGCTTTATATGGCTTTCACTTTTTGATTTTTGATGGTGAGAACCCACTTTTATAATGTCTATGTGCTTTTTCAAATACTTTGTTTTTTGATGCTTGGTCTTCTTGCTTTGATAGGTGGACTGATGCTCAAATTCTTTGACTTTTGCAGTGGCAGTAATTGGCAATATCACCAGGTGACCAGGAACAGCATGGAACCATTTATTACATATGAGAACAATAAATTACATCAAATTTAATCATGAAATACAAATGCTCTGTTTTCACCTCAAAACTAGTTTTGAGGTGAGAACTTTATTAAGCTTGCAAATTAAGAAATTATAGCTTTTTGATCATTATTTTCTTCCTCATGTGTTTGCTGACCATTATTAGCAATAAGCACTAAATTTTGACCATGGTGAAAACCCTAAGACCTAATGAGACTGAAACCTTATGTAATTGATGAAATGAACTGAAAATGAGCATAAACCATTGATTGAAAGGTATGAAAGGAGGTCAGCAAGTACATATCATGAGGGAAAGACTGAAATGAACCCTACCATAAGTAGATCCATGACTTAATGGAATGCAATATCATCAAAATGGGACTCCTAATATGAAATGTAAACAAGTAAATTTTGATCATTGATGGCAGTGTGAAGACGTTGACACTAACAGGTTTCCCCTTCGCTCTAGAGGGAGGTCTTGTAGACCTTAAATTTCACCCCAACTAGTGATTATATTTTACCTGAAGTGTGGCTACAGTTAGGGTTGCAAAGTGGCCTTCTTCCTTCACACATGTGTTAACTGTGTTTGCTTCAAAAATGGCTTCCTTCACTTCGTTGTCTTGCCTCCTTATCTCGTTGTCCTTGTTTACCCTTTTCTTTCATTGTTCTTCGTTCCTTTTAGTCCTCCTCTTCTATGCATATTTCAGAGTGAGATTCTGTGCTAAATGAGGAGTGGACAAACTCTATAAATAGGGGTTTGTCCCTCCCCCTTTAGGCCAACTTGACTATCTTCTAGGCCAACTTGACAATTGCATTATAATTCAACAGTTATTCATTGTTTTTGTTGCTTGTAGACTTCGTTGGTGCTAGGAGAGGATTTGAATATTCTCAGAGTTTATTCCCTTGACTTTGTACATTAACATACATGATCTAACATGCCCTTAAAGGGTCTTATCATAATTACATTTTGAGTTTGACTCTCTAGAAGCATTTCAAAATGTGCTTGACCTATTTTCAATGAGCAAGAAACTCATTGACAAATAATATAAAAATAAATTCTCTTTTCTTGAATAAGTACAATTATCAAAATTTCATTTATGAAGACCGAACTTAGTTACATTTTCTTCAACACTCCTTCTTAACTAGGGAGGCATTCTCACAACATTACAAGGTGTTTGGAAATTTTCAATCTTGAAGAATTCACATAAGAGAAACTAGATTAGCAATCCATCTGTTATAGCATCATATTCATCAACATTGTCATAGTGCAAGGCCTTGACTACCAACTCCATCTCTTTACAAGACCATGAGCTAAAATTTTGGCGAGACCAGTGATTTATAGAAACCTTCATCATTGTCTCTCAAGGTACATACCCACCCAGGTGTTCTCGAGTATGACCTTCTAGGATTATTCTTATCTTGGGTTCCCAACCCTCAAAGAATATCAGTCCTCTTGCCTACTTGTGTCTTGGATGCCCTACACATCCTCAAAGAGTATCAGATGCCAGATGATTACCTAATCCTCCCATTATTTCTTCCCAAGAGAAGACATGAATGTTGTGTCTATCTTGTGTCTACATTTCCATTCATGGCCTTCATGTAGACTTACAATTGTTAGTCCTGGTCTAGTGCATGACCCATGAAATGGAAAACACAACTTTCACTCCTTTGTAATCAGGGGTGATCCAAAACTCCCTATTGATTAGGGACTTGTCAAAGCTCCCTCTTAACTGGGGGCTCTTTCCTTCATCAACTTCTTCTTCTTTGTTGGTCCTTCAGCTACTTGATTTCCTTCCTTTATTGATGTCATGAAGTCTTTGATCGAACTTCTTCTCGGTAGGGCACCATCCATTGATCACTTTCCTTCTTGGTTTTTCATGTCATTGCTTTGTGGAAAGTGACTATCAGGTTATTCATGTCATCTTGGATACTCCTTCATCATCTTGTCCATGCTTCGGAATGCTCTCCTCATGGATGCTCCATCGTACTTGCTAGGTTATATGCTTGGACCTAGTAGCCCATCATGACTTCATCCTGGTATTCCTTCAACATTGCTTTTTCTTTTGTTTGATGGCCTCTTCATCATGACATTTTTGTAGAGTAGAATCAGTGATCTATACCTTTTGTATCTCCAAGGCCTTCATAGGTGTCAAGGGCCCTCTCTTCCTTTATCAAAGCTATCCTGCTTTCTTTCAGGAGATGTCTTCAAGGCATTTTATCAAATAGTGGTTCTCGGTGATCATGGCATTCTTCACATGCTTGATCTCTTTCTTCATTTGTTTCTTATAGGATAGATAGGTCAACCATATGATGATTCTTGTGGAAGCATTCCTTAATTTATTGCTTTTTGGACTTCTCAGCATTCTTCTTGCTTCTTAGTCAGCAATTTTGATGCTCCTTATGTGAGAATATTCTTTTTTTGACCTTCATCGCATTATAGTGCATGCCTTAAAGCATGTCCTTGGGGAATGATATTATTCCATGCTTGATCATATTATACCCATGACTCAATAATATACAAATGATAACATGACTAAAAATTTGATGCATACATACCTCATCTTGATTTTCCTTTGATCATCCTTTGGTGTGGCCCTTCTTGCTTCATCTTAGCCTTTCTACATATCATCCTTTTTTTAATTCATGAATGGGATTCCCAATGAGACATATGCCTTGGTTCATGAATCTTCTTTTGAAGATTCCATCATAGGATCTTTAAAGATCCTCGCCTTGCAAATGTTTCCTTCCTTTGATGATTTAGGTCTTCTAAGATTATTATTATGATCAAGTTTTATTTCATCATGTATGAGGTCCTATACTAGGTATGCTCCTTCTACATTAATATCTTGAGCTATATTTTCCATGCTCCTATATTCTAGAAGATATTTCTACTTGTGCATTTTTGTTCTTCTCATAAATGCTACATGTACATGAGTGTCTAGAACTCTATGTACATCATGCTACTAGATTCTAGAGGGTGATTTTAGCTATGCAATTTAATTTATTCCTACATGCTCCTATTTTACTCAGATTTTGAAAGAAATCTAGGAGTAGAGATATTTACCTAGACATAGTAGAGATCCAGGGGATATTCCTTATTTTGCTTCTTTCCTTCTTCTTTCATTTATTGAGTTACGTGAGCTTATTACCTCTTCCTTTTGTTGTTTTTGTCTGTTAAGAAATTTACCCAAGAACATAAATTAATTACCGAGAGGAATAAATATAAAATTAACCAGCAATAACCCTAAACACATAAATACACATGTTTATCTGGGAAAACCCCAAATCCGGGGAAAAACCCAATCATAATGAAATTTCATTATCCTTGGCCAAAACCCTGGCCAATCGGGCCAAGTGAGCCTTCACCGCTCACCTCTAGGCCATGCTTTACAATGAAGTCCTTCCAGCCTTTTATAGGCTCCATTACATATAATACCACGGGTAGAATACCATGGGTGTACAATACCATGTGCCCCGAAACCATCACTATTTAACCTCGTCAACTTTTGACTCTATCCTGAGTCAAGTTTACCTAACATTGTCCTTCTTAATCTTAGGACAATCCCTTTTGTAGTGTCCATATTCTTGGCATCCAAAACAGTGGATCTTGGACATGTCTTTGTTGTTTTCTCTTCGTGGACCAAACTTGCCAAATTTACCATTTCTTTTGGTCATGGTAGCAAATTCTTACTCCTTTTATCCCACATCTTCTTTTTTCTTAAGTCTGGTTTCCTTTGTTCTGCATAGAGACCACATTTCACTGAGAGTGGTTACTTCCATTTTGGAATAAATGCTAGATGTGAAGTTTCCCCACTCCTCAGGTAGAGCATTGAGTACAATAATTGTCATTTCTCTATCAAACATGACTTCCCCAAGGTCTTGAAGTTGATCTCTCATCTCATATATTTCCATGAAGTAGGGAGCTATTCCTTCATTTGTTATCTTCATCTTGTATAATTCATTCCTCAAAGATATTACTTCTCTAGTTTTGGATACCGTGAATAGCTCTACTAGGTTATCATAAATTTCTTTTGATGTCTCAAACTTGGAGACATAGGGAATGACAGAATCTTTGATTGATTCTATCATAATCCTTTCAGCTCTTGTCTCATCCCTTTTTTACTTGGCTAGGGCTTGAGTCTGTTCCTTAGCAGAGATAGTGATGTTCCCTTTGAAATATTCTAGGAGTTCATTCTCCTTGATAAGTAGACCAGTCCTCTTCTTCCATGCAAGAAAGTTATTGGTGCCTACTAATTTATTTCTTTCCTTGCAAAAACACATTGAAATATATTCAGAAGGGGACATGTACTTACTAATTGATACATTTTGAGATGTAATGGATTTTCTTCCTCCTTAAAAGCTTGATGGCTTGTCTTCCCTGGATCTTGATGTCCTTCAAGTTCCCATCTTCAAGTGGACTTGCTTGGTTATGAGGTTTGCTTGAAGACTTGTAGCTTGATGTAGGTCTTCCTTCAATCTATTCTTGTTTGTAGGTGCCTTTATATAAGGCCCATCTATTAGATTTTGTAGATCTCCTTGATGAATGATGAATTATAAACCCTTCTTGTACTTGAAGTGGTTGACACTTCTATGCTTGATGCTTCAACTTTGTAGATGCTTCTCCTTGATGAGTGTTCTTGAGTTTCCCTTTCCTTGATGTGTCACCTTCACTTTGAAACCATGTTAGAGAGTCTAGGGAAAAGTAGTGTTGTGACGATTCTCTGTGACTTGATAACAATTTGTGAAGTCTTTTTACTTTTCTTATTAGCTTATACTTCTTCTTCTTAGTATTAGTGCATATGTGTGTGCTTCATCAAACTTCTACCAAAACAAAATAAAAATAACACAAAATTTAGCTCTATATCAGGGATAAACCCTCTCCACTCTTGAGAGGAAAACCCTTTGTAAGATTTTTATTATTGAAGCTTCTTATTTGAACAATTGCCAAACCGTAGACACTTTTCTAGGATATCCTCCAAGCATAAGTCAAATCCTTCCTCTTTCTGCATTATTGCTTCCGGCACATCTTCCGACACTTCTTCTCGCACTTTGTCTTCCAACACTTCATCTTCCAATTAGAGGCTTTTTCACCTTAGAGAGATGGACTCCTTCACTAGGCTTATGGGTCCTTGGAGACTTGATCTCTTCACGCAAACTAAAGTTGTTGGTTTGTTTTCATACCCTTGCTGCACCTCGCACATGTGGTTGTTTCTAACCCTAGAAACAATCTTCTTCTTTCTCAACTTCCTTCGTTTGTCAGGGTTTCTCCTTCGCTCCAGAGGGAGGTCTTGTAGACCTTAAATTCCACCCAAACCAATGAATATACATGACCTTAAGTGTGGTTGCGGTTAGGGCTACAGAGTGGCCTTCTTCATTTACACGTGTGGTTGTGTTTGCTTCATAAATGGCTTCCTTCACTTTGCTATCTTGCCTCCTTATCTCGCTGTCCTTGTTTACCCTTTTCTTGCCTTGTTCTTCGTTTCTTTTAGTCCTCCTCTTCTATGCAAATTTCAAAGTGAGATTGTGTGCCAAATAAGGAGTGGATAGCCTCCATAAATAGAGGTATGTCCCTATTCCTTTAGGCTGACTTAACTGTCTTCTAGGCCGACTTGACAGTTGCATTATATTTCAACATTTATTCATCGTTTTTGTTGCTTGTAGACTTCGTTGGTGCTAAGAGAGGATTTGATTATGCTTGGAGTTTATTCCCTTAAATTTATACATTAATATACATGGTGTAACATGCACTTAAAGGGTCTTATCATAATTACATTTTTACTTTGACTCCCTAGAAGCACTTCAAAATGTGCCTGACCTATTTCAATGGGCAAGAAACTCATTGAGAAATAATATCAAAATAAATTCTCTTTTCTTGAATAAGTACAAATATCAAAATTTCATTTATGAAGACCAAGCCTAGTTACATTTTCTCCAACACGAGTTACATCAGTAGGAGGGCTGAGTTACAATAACAAAAGAATAACAACAAGGAGGTTGAGTTTCAATAGCAGGGAGAGTAGCAGCAGTGCAGAGTAGGGAGAGTAACAACAACGCAGGGACTGTGCAATCATTGCAGTGAGATTTGTTGGGGAAACACTATCCCGGGAATTTTGGATATAGGGAGTTGGGATATCATTTGGAGGGCCACTTGAGGAGGATTATTGGATTTGGGACTATAGAGATTGATAGGATCAGTTACAGCAACAAAATTCGCATTTGGAGGAGGGTCAAGCTCTGAAGGGTCAACTTTTGAAGTTTGGAACCAAGGGAAACCATTTCTGGGTTTTTCTGGGTTTTAGGCAAGGAGTACTTTGCTGATATTATAGAATTTTTTGGGCACTCTAGAGTGGGAAAATCAGGGGGCAAAGTCAGGAAGCAATGTAGTTTTGGAGCAACAACACAATTTTCTAGAGGAGCTGGTTATTGCAGCTGTTGGGATTTCTTGCACTCATCACCTCGTGCTTGTAGCTTGCCTTGTGCAATCTCGGGTGCACTTTCCCCAACTCATTGTAACACAACAAATATTATTAATAAAAATTGGCCATTTGGGGATTTGTAGAAATTTTTGGTTCATGTGTATTTGTTTCTAAATTTTTTTGTTTTACTATCTTTGCATGTCTTTGTTATAATTGTAAAATTTCCATTAGGAACATTATAGTGGTATTAGAGCATGATATTGGCCAATTGTGGAGTAGCCAGCAAGATCATGGAATATTTGGGCATGTATGCACTATGATGGAGACAAACCCACGACTCAAGGGAAAGTAAGTATCGTTGAGGGAAAAATGACCCCCACCCACTTTGATGGTTCAGCTAGGAGTTCTATCATAAAATGGGTACAAGAATTGGATATATATTTTTGGCCAAACCCCATGAGGGAGGCAGATGCTATTAGACATGCCACGTTTCACTTGGATGGACATGCTATGGAATGGTGGTACCGAGGGATGATCCCTTTGGGTCATGTACATATCACATCCTACACAAAGTTCACACAGAGGCTCATGAAGAGATTTGATAGAAAGGACACTAGACCCCCTCAAAGGAGTGGATAGGATGAGGATAGCCAGAGGATGAGACCAATAGGCATTCCCACTGGTGGAGACCAGGCTTTAGATGTTAGATATCGAGGAGTAGGTTGAGCAGGAGGACACACATGATGGCAATGGGAATAATTATATACAAGGCCTAGCATAGGAGTCACCATTGTTGGAGGCCTCTTTGGTAGCTCTAGCTAACACCTCAGTTGAGGGAGTAGAGCATACACTCGGAGGTCCATTTATTGATGAGGTGCCAACAGTTGATGAGGTACCCAGTGCTATGACCTAGTTTCTAGACAATGACTGCCCATAGTAGGTTGATGAGGTGCTTGGAGGCATACTTGTCATTGATGAGGTACTAGAAGAGACAGAGGGGTCCAGAGCGGTGACTGAGTTTACAGAGGATAACTTCCCTCCACAGTTTCATCAGTTTCAGGCTAGCCCTCTAGCGTTGAGAAAGAAGGTCATGACAGTGCGAGAGGCCATTCTATAGAAAAACGAGGAGTTGGAGGGCATAAGAGCGCTTTGTGTTGAGTTAGAGGCCAAACTGACTCACGTTGGGGAATGGTTGGGTTCCCTAATGGTTCATTTGCAGTGCACATTGGAGCGATGGGGCAACCTTACTCAGACATTATAGGCCGATATCACTAACAGGTTACCACTACATATTGGAGAGGGAGAGGTAGAGTCACCTAAACATATTTTATGTGTTGACCAGGATGGTGAAATGAGGTGATATGAGTTGTGCAGGGTGAATCCTTGGCAGGATGGAGGGTTAGTTCCATGTACGGGAGCTTATGCTCTCAATCCTTCCCTTGGGGTTGGATGGTGAGAGATATTGAGTTGGTATCCAATGGAGCTAGCTAGGAGGTTAGATGCATCCATGGCCACAACTCAGCGGACGTTGTGGATTACCAAAGGGGATCGAGGGCCAAACTATTGTTAGGATCCAGGTGGGATGCTCCATCACATCATGGAGTCAGTAGGTGATGGTAGCAGCTACATGATGGACTCAGTGGTTGGGCGCACACACATTTTCATATCACCTTCAAAGTTCCTGACAACACTAGTGACTGGATGGATTGACAAAGGAGTAGGAAAATTTCATCAATTGTCATGGCATGTTGGGTTGACAGGGGATAATAGTATGGTTAGACTACTTTGGTAGGAGTTGGTAGGAAGAGGTGGTATCATCAAGCCACCAGACAAGGCATCATAGGGAGAGAATTCTTTCTCATTGATGTATTGGGCACTAGAACTACTGAGGTTCGACATGGTAACTTTATTCCTGATTGCATGTGAGGAGTTAATCCACATAGGTGTACCTAGGCAGATGAGGAGGTGTAGATCACATCATGGGGGCTGTACTAGCAGAGCAATGGATTCATGGGCACATATGGGATGGCCTATGGTACATGGTGGCATGACACTGAGCATTGATATCCAATGGTGCATGGAGTTGTGCCACGAAGTTCATGGCTATTCAGTGGAGTGTTGGGGTGTGTATTTGTGTACAACAGAGCATGATGATACACAATAGTTTATTGAGGTGTTTTTGCCAGAGAGATCTCTTGCTAAGGGAATCAAGAAATCCACTGGGTTTGGCACACTCAAATTTAGAGAGTGAGTTGATCATAGGGCCGATCAAGAGCTTCCCTTCATCACTCACTAGCATGGCAAGAATAGTTCTCCTTGTTACTGCTACAAATCAATGTGAGTGTTGGATGGGTAGGTTGTGACATCATGGGGATTCTTGGGCCAAATGCATTGGGACTCCATAGATATTTTTCCATCAGGTCCAAGGAGAGGGGGATACATCTTGTGCATGACGGGCAAACCGTGATTATCAGAGTGGCACATCAACATCATGCTGGCACCCCTTTTGGACTAGGATGGAATTCTGGCCTAGCAGGGCTTAGTAGTTCAGGTACCGGTGGAGGTGAGCAGGTTTCTATACTAAAAGGTCATCCATATCTTCCATTTGGTTTTAGTGACTTGTTGGTGGTGCAGGGGACTTCACCAATATGGAAAGGTGATCAGCAGGAGGAGATCAGGGGAAGCGCAGGAAGGTGAGTATTCCATCCCACAGGATTGGATTGTGTCTTCAGGGGTCTACTCCTAAAGTGCACAGAGAGACTATTCGATAGAGAAGTTTCATGAGGAGATGATCAAGATTTTATACTACCATGATGCTCTACTTAGTGGTGGTATGCAGGGGACGTCTGGTGCCTATGCTGAGTTCGACATTGAGTGGAGTAAGGGATGCCTCATGTTGATCAAAATGGTTTGGGATCCTGGCAGAATGAGTCAAAGATCAAGGATGGATGAGTGGTACATTTGGGGCCCCAGTATTGTGTGCAGAGACTGTTGGGGTCAGTTGATCGAGAGGGTGCTTGTTTAGACATTGCTTGAGGACAAGCAATTTTTGGTGGGGAGGACTGCAATGTCCCCAATTAAATTAATTTTTCTAAGATGAATTTATAATTTTGCAATTGGGTGTTGGGAAATATTTTGGCATGTAAACTTAGGAAAAGTGGGTGGAGGGAGTCCCCACTTAATTTTTGGAGAGATGGAGGCCACCAACATTAGAGAAAATGAAAGATTAAATTGATAGTGGAATATGGGGCCCACATAAAGTACACAGTTGGGGAAGAAGGAATTCAAATTACTTGAGGAAAATCGAATTGGTCGAGGGACCCACAAGGAATGCATGACCAACAATTATAAAAAGCAGGAATGAGAGAGCAATAGGGGTCTTTTGTCTATTTGAAAATCTAATTTGCCTTAGCTATTGAGTTGAGCTAATATTGTGTTCTTTATTACACTAGTGTCTCAGAGCGGAGATCTCAACCCTTGCTTCGGTGGACTTCTAGTGCCAACTCTAGGAGGGAGTTCTACTTCATTCCAAGTTGTACTAGCAACAATGAGTGGAGTTACAATAGAAGTAAGTCGAGTTACAACAGTAGGGGAAGTAACAGCAAGGAGGTCGAGTTACAACCACGGGGAAATGAGCAATAGGAGGGCCGAGTTACAGCAGTAGGAGGGTTGAGTTACAACAACAGGAGAATAACAACAAGGAGGCTGAGTTCCAGTAGCAGGGAGAGTAACAACAGTGCAGGGACTACGTAGTCCTTGGAGTGAGATTTGTGGGGCAACACTATCCAGAGAATTTTTGAGATGGGAAGCTAGGAGATCATTTGGAGGGCCATTTGAGGATTACTAGATTTGGGAGTGTAGAGATTGACATGATCAGTCACAACATAAAAATTCGTATTTGGAGGAGGGCCAAGCTGTGAAGGGTCAATTTTTGAAGGTTTTTCTAGGTTTTTCTGGGTTTTGGGCAAGGATTACTCTCCTAATTTTATAAAATTTTATGGGCACTCTAGAGTGGGCAATTTAGGGGGCGAAGTTAGGAAACAATGTAGTTTTGGAGTAGCAGCGCAGTTTTCTAGAGGATCTAGTTATTGCAGCCATTGGGATTTCTTGTACTCATCACATGGTGCTTGTAGCTTGCCTTGTGCAAGCCCAGATGCACTTTCCCCAACTCACTGTAGCACAACAAATATTATTAATAAAAATTGGCCATTTGGGGATTTGTAGAAATTTTTGGTTCATGTGTATTTGTTACTGAAAATTTTTGTGTTGCTATCTTTGAATGTCTTTGTTATCATTGTAAAATTTCCATTAGGAACATTAGAATTACAATGCTACGATCACATTAACGTAGCTTGCATTGACCTTGTCTAGACTAAAAGAGAGCTCAAATGAACCATTACCGCTAATCAAAGGGTGTTGCCAAACCCAACATCCCAATATGCCAGCGAAATTGAGCAGCAAATCACAAAAGAAACTTTCCTAAAAGTCTCTCTCATCTAGGTTATGGGGGAAGCTAAAGGTTTCCTTGCACAAGTTCGAGACTGGTTTGGTTTCCTTTCCAAGAAAAATCAATTGGTTTATCCCCTATGCCAAAAGGCTAATTAGTTATTCAATCAATCTATGGCCACCAAAGACCACAACGAGTAATATGGGCTCCTAGCTCAAGAGGATGCCCTCAAAAGTCAGATTCAACAAATCAAGGACGAATCGAGAAGGACTAAGAGTCTTCTCTGGGATATCAAGTCACCCATACATGGTTACTTCCAAAAGCTACAACAACTCAACAAGGAAGTCGAAACTTAACGGAATACCCTCTTAATGGCACGCCCTTCCCAACCATTAGCTGAACTCATAGCATAGTTAATTGATCAGGTGGCACTCGTTGAGTAGAGATAGTTAAAAAACGTAGCCATTTAGTGTGTTCCAAAGTTGGGTCCTTCATTTGAATGAATAGGGCAAGAAGGACTTCTAGTAGGGGCACCGTAATAACATGAAGCACCAACAACACTAGTAAATGATTGACTCAAGGATGATTCAATGGACTATGGTCGAGGCCTATTGGGTCCTTCGTTTTGGAAATAAAGTTTTTCTGTGTTTTGACAATTGACCACATTTTAACCAAGTTGATTGGTGGGAAGTCGCGGAGAAGGCAACCGAGGAAGGAGAAAAAATCTGTGGAAGTCTGGCAGTTGCGGAAGATCAGTTGGGGAAATCAGGGCACATGCAATTGCAACCTAGCTAGAATGTTTGCTAATGGCCGAGGAAGCAGACGCAACAGAGCAACAAAGGCAGTCGAAGGAAAAGAGTAGATCATCTGAGGGAGAAGCAACAATCCAAGTGAGAAAAGTGTTTAAAAGGACGAAGAAAAAGCCAGAACAGGGAGAAGAAGTGAAGAGAGTACCAAACTGTTGTTGTAGAGCCTATTGAGCCCGCATCATTCTGTATTATTCTAGTTATGTATTGCCTTATATTGTTATTCTCCACTCTGTCGATGAGGTTTTGAGCCAAATGTATTGATGTAATGCTATCGAAACTAATGAACGAGGAAGTTGCAAGGATATATGAGAGTCTTCTTATGTGTGACTTTATGTGCCTCTTTTACAAATTTTGTTATGAATGCATATGCATAGTACCTATTCCATTTGAATGCTTAAGATTTATATTCGATGTCCTCGTTCTTGGTTTACTGAGTATTAATAATTGCATGCGATTTCTCCTAGCACTTGGTTCCAACCCCTTACTTAAGTAAGGTCATGGCACGCCTAGGGTGAGATGCCTTATTCTTTCTGAGTAAGGTGAAAATGTCATTTCTACATTAGACTACGACGAAACCTTTGTTGACCCCTATGCCTGAACCCAGGGTCTCAACCTCTTCATCATTTTTCTGCCAACACTCGTCTCAAAATCCTTGTTCATAGTGCGATTCAGAATAATTGTCATGGCCCATAGAGAACAAAGGAAAGAAAAGCTTTAGTCACACTCTGGATTGAGTAAAATTCACAAAAAAATCATACTTCTAACTTTAACAACAAAAGAAAACAATTGAAGCCTCTCTCTAAAATGTCTTGCGGAAAGGAACAAATCATAGATGTAGATGATCGTGTATAAGAGATCCATCGTCAATTTGTCAAAATTTTCGTTATTATAAGTGCTTGTTGGCTCGCTTTCCTTCTTAGAGCGGTTGTATTGTCTTCCTGTAATATGGTTGGCAGCAAGACAGAGAGGACAATTGACTTTAAGGCTATGAACTAACGTTACCCTCGCAGAACACTAGTTCCAGTGGAGATGCAATAATTAAAATTAATTTGACGGAAATCCAAATCTACATATCCAGTGCCCTCTATCTTTTAGATATGACATGAAGTGACCACAAAACACTAACATAAATAAGCTTTCACTATGGGGAGGAAGCATCATTTGCACGGTGAAAGCTCCACATAAGGAAGTTATTAATTGGATATTTGTTCACCCCCCCCATGCCTACGTAAAGGACCTACAACCGTGTCAATTTTAGTCGCTTTCCTTCTTAGAGCACTCACCCACTTAATGACCACTCATAAAATTAGTTTTTTTTGTTTTGTTTTTTAATGAATTGTCAAGCACTGACAAATATCAAAAATAAAACGACCTCCACCAAGGGATTATGTCCCATCAAAGCTTGTTGAGCCAATTGAAATTTAGAAATAAAATTTCCAAAAAATTAGAACATTAGTTTTTAATGTATAGAAAATATAAATATTGAACATTTTCCCAAAACTTTGATTAAAATTACAAAAAAAAAACGAAATAATTCAGAATCAATACACTTTGACCACTAAGAAAAACCAAAAATCATTAACCATATAACATAAAAAAATAAAAAAAAATAAATAAACACCAATAAAAAAACCTACGTCACTACAATAACTTATATGTTGATTTTAAGGATAATTATTTGCAAATTTTATTTTTAACTATTTTATATTTTGTATTAATCAAAGAAGTTAATTATATATTAATTAGATGAATCACGTTGCATTGAAAAAGTGATATACAGTCAGTATTATTGAATTATACTTTTTTCTCATTGCATTTTCAATAATTTATCAATATAAACTCCACATCATGTTCTCGACATTTATTTATTTAGATAGAAAAAATTATTTAATATTTAATCGATATTACAAATGTCAAATGAACATCAAATTTTAACCCTAAATATAATAATGCATTTTTATATAGGAAAATACCTTTGTTACGGATTAACTAAAATTTATAATATATATATATATATACTATATATATATAATAATATTATATATTTAAGGTTAAGTTTTCGTTAAATTATTTTTTATTCTTATTTTTTTTAAATAATAAATTTAAACAATTAGCATTCAAATATTCCCCTTTGCTCATTATTTTGATTAAAATATCCTTTTGTAATTTTCATCGGATATCAGCATTATTCGACCAACCCGTGTTTTTTTCCAACTCTCTCCATTTGGAAAAAAATAAAAAATAAACACAACGTTGGTTATTTAACTTTAAATATATTTGGAATTAAATATTTACCTTTGCTGATCATTTTGATTAAGATATCTTTTTATAATTTTCATTGGAAATTTTGGGGATATCAGCATTATTCAACCAAGCCGTGTTTTCTTTTCCAACTCTCTCCATTCTTCACATATAGCAAAAATGAAGAAAGAAAAAGAAAAATAGGCATATTATTCATTATTTAACTTTAATTATAATTGGAATTAAAGTCTTTTAAGCCATCGATTAAAACTCATATATAATTGAAGTTCATTACCTTAAGGTGTCAATTATGTTCAAAATCATTTGACATAGAAATAAAGGGCATGCCACATCAACTATTAATAAATAAAGATGGAAGAAAAAGAGTAGCAATGAGTCTTTTTAACCAAAAAAATATATCACAAAAGGTAAGAAATTAGTTTATAATGCAAATGGAAGATATTCATCAAGAAGTTAAAATAAAAGTTTTAGATTGTTGTTAGGGTTCTACTTAACATTTTTAGGTAGTAGATATTTTGCTATGTATTGAATTATTTTTTATTAAATAAAGTTTTTGTAATAGATATAGTGTAAAAGTAATAGTTGTAAGAAGGGTTATTAAAAGGTTTCACTTAAACTGTATAAAGAATTAGGAGGAACACTGTGAAATGTTTTGATAAGCATGTTGAAATTGGACTTCAATTTGGTTTTTACTCAAAGAGGCAAATGAATATTGATTTTATTAATAAAGTGGTTAATGTGGTATTTTGGTTTTTTTACAATTGGGTTTAAGTTTTGTTATAATTTGTTAAAATATTTTAAATATTTTATTTTATTAATAAGGAACACTATAAGTGGTATTAAAACTCTTTTCTAAGTTAATACTTTTAAAAAAACTTTATTTTTTAAGGCTAGAGACCTATTTTGATGTATATAAATAACATATTGATTTTGTAGAAATTCCTTGTAGATTTAAACTGCAAATTGTAATATGCTAAAAAAATTGACTTGAATCTACTCTACTCGTCAACGGAAACAATAATTGATCGATGAAATCACAAAGAAGAAAAATGAAGAATTCAATTACACATAACAAAATAATTTTATGGGGAAAGCCACAGCTAAAACCCCTGCTATTTGTCTATTGCATTAATCATAAAATATGAGAAGATTACAATGTTTTGCTCAAGCCCAAGCAACCTCTGCACAATCTCAATCTATTTCACTACTTCACAAACAAGCGCCAGGCAATACTTAGCCAAATTTGTTGTATACCAAGATCCTATTTCCTTGCTCAGTTTCCTAGGGAATTAGCCCATATTTAATTGGGAAATTCCTCATCCATAACTGCGCAATCCATCATAGACCTTCCTCTAATTGCATGCACCATCGACTTAATTTAGATGATTTTAGAACTGATAGTACATTGTCCGTGAACTCCAATTTAAACTAGATCTTCTCTAATCTGACATGCACGAGTTAATTATGAGTGAATCTTCAGTTTACTGGTTGAGCAGTGTTGGTTACACCCCATTACCACAGGTTACACCCCACTACTGGATCTCCCCCTAATTCCTCCATCAGTTGGAACTAGTTTAGCTGAATTTAACTCCATTAAATTGAATTAAATAATTACAACTCAAAAGAACTCAACCTGGGGCCCTAAAATTTAGGAACCACTTTACATGACTCTAGATAGACTCCCAACTCAAATTAACTGAGCCAATTAAGTCAAATTAACTTAGTTAACTATTACAAGTTGCTATGAGAATTACAATTACAATTTAATTCTTAGTTTAATTCAAGGACACAATTAAATTAGGATTTTTTTGTTGCATTTTTCAACACTCCTCAACAAGAAATGGATTATTTGCTACCCTAATCTTGCCTTTATGAAACTCGAATTTTCATCTAGACAATGCCTTTATCAAAATATCTGCATCCTAGTCCTCTGTAGGAATGTATTCCAACAACATGATTCTCCTCTGAACACAATCTCGTAGATGGTGATATCAGATGTCGATATGCTTGGAACAATCATGAAAAACTGGATTCTCAGAGAGTTTGATGCAACTCTGATTGTCATAGTAAATAATTGTAGGATCCATCTACTGACCAAATAATCCAACAAGGATCTTCCTCATCTAGATAGCCTCACAAACTACTTGACTAGCAACCATGTACTTTGCTTCTGTTGAACTAAGTGTAACTAGTCTTTGCTTCCTGTTGTACCAAGAAATTGTTGTTGACCCAATATTGAAGATTCCCCCTGATGTGCTCTTTCTATCGGATGGATTCCCTGCCCAATCTACATCTGTGAAGCCTTGAAGCTTCACTCCTTCCCTCTGTCTGTACCAAAGACCAAACTGAGTGGTGCCTTTGGGGTATCTGAACACATGTTTAGTTGTCTCCCAAGAAAGTTTGATTGGCTTAACCATGGCTTGACTAAGTTGGTTAACAGCAAAATACATGTCTGGTCGTGTGTTCACCAAACACATAAGTGAACCCATAAGCTGTCTATAAATAGTAGCCTCCACTACTTCACTTGAAGTAGCATCCTCCTTCCTCCAGTTACTTGCTAGAGGAGTCTCCATGGGTTTGCTGCTCTCCATGTGTAACTTCTTCAGTATCTTGTTGGCATACTTTCCTTGGGAGACAAAGAGCTCATCATCTCCTTTCCATGCTTCCATACCAGGAAAGCAATGCATGAGCCCCAAGTCCTTCATCTCTAATTATCTTGCAAGATCCTCTTTGAAATATTTTATCATCCTCTCATCACCTGTTAGAATCAAATCATCGACATATAATACTATAATAACAATTTACCTTCAACCACAATATGGTAAATGTTCACATCTACTTCACTTTTGGTGAAGCCCAACCCAACGAAATAGTTTTCAATCCTGGTGTACCAAGCACGAGGTTCTTGTTTGAGTCCATACAATGCTCGTTTGAGTATGCACACATGCGACTCTCTGTTGAAGGTCTCAAATCCTTCCAGCTACTCAATATACACCTCTTCCTCAATCATGCCATTGAGGAATGTTGTCTTCACAACCATCTAATGTATCTTCCATCCCATCTGGGTTAGCGATGCTAAAATAGATCTGATTTATGAGTACCTTGCTACTAGAGAAAGGGTCTCATCATAATCAATTCCCTCCACCTGAGAGAACCCTCTGGCAACAAATATGGCCTTGTGTTTCTCCACACTCCATCTGTTGTTTTTGTTTACCTCGTAAATCCATCTAGAACTCACCACTAACTTATCTGCTGGTCTTGGCACCATTTCCCAAACACTATTTCTGATAATGGAGTCATACTTCTCAACCATGGCATCAAACCATATAGGTTTTTGCATTGCTTCCTCGAATTAGGATGGTTCAACTTATACACTCTCCCTCATCAGAGCCATGTAGCCTATGTACCGATCTGTTGACCTCCTCTACCTACGTTGTGATATGGGTGCTCCCACATTCTCTCTAGAATCATGCATCAATCTATCAACCTCTCTAGTGCACTTCCTTCCATCTCAAGAAGTCTCTACATGAGTGGGTGCTTCCACTCTCTACTCCTCTGCACATGGTTTCTCCACATCATCATGAGGTTCCTCCATTGGAGCTAAAATATCCTCATCTGCATGTAACTGTAGCTCCCTCTCAAGATAACATATCATGGCCTTCTCTTCATCGAACTTCACATCTCTACGAATCAATGTCATATTGTTCGATGCCATGTACACTGGATAGTTGTGAGGTGTATCAGTGTACCCCACAAATATGACCAACTTAGTTGTTGGCTCTAGTTGTTTCCGTGCATCCTTGGTAACATGACAGTAGACGGATGAACCAAAGATCCTGAAGCGTGCCACATCTAGCTTCTTACTTGAAGAAGCTTCTTCTGGTGTACTCATCCTAAGAATTCGATGAGGGCTTATGTTCTACAAATAAACATCTATGTTGCATGCTTCAGCCCACAAGTGTAATGGTAGGCCCCGATCATGTCACATTTCCCATGTCACTCCCACAATACTTCTGTTCTTCCTTTCAACCAACCCATTTTGTCGTAGGTTATGAGGTGTTATTAATTCTTGTCGAATGCCTTCTAATGCACAGAAGTTCTTGAATTCATTCGACACATATTATCCACTGTTATCACTTTTTAGAGTTTTAGCTTTCCTACCAGTATCTTTCTCAACAAGTGCTTTAAATTCACAAACATGAAGAAAATCTATCACTTACGAGAAAAATCATCAACAAATATTACATAATACCTGTGCTTGGACATGGATTCTGTTGAGAATGATCCACACACATCTGAATGAACTCAATCAAGGATCGCTTGTGCTCAACTATATTTATCATGAAAGGAATATTTGGTGTACTTCCCCAATGTACACCCTTTGCATGCGTCTCTCTGCCCTAGTGTAACCTTGGGAAGTCCTATAGAAATTTGTTGCATGATCTTCAAAGCTCCATGGTGCAAGTGACCCAATCTTCTATGCCACAACTCACTGATGTCTCGGCTCTTCACCTTATCTACTTTTGTGCTCAAAGCAACGTAGTCTTCTACATCCAATTTGAAGAGATTCTTCACCCGAACCCCAATCCTCTCCACCCGTCCTGAGGCTATGTGACGAAGGAATGTCTTTCCCTTACTAAATATCACATCGTAACCATGGTCCTCCAACATGGCAACTAAAACCAAATTATTCTTCAAACCCAGGATATACATGGCATATTTTAATGTCAGAGGAGTACTAGACTCCCTTTGAAAGGTAATAGTATTGATTCTAATGCGTTATACCTCCCATCATCTCCCGTCTCGATATGGATCTGGAGGTTCTCCTCCTCCAAGTCACTAAATAACTCTTTTTTTCCAGTCATATGGAATGAGGCTCAACTATTCAGGTACCATACACTACACATCACCAATGTCACCATGCAAGCGATGAGGGTGAAATCCAGTTCGAATTGTGAAGAAAGAGCTTCACAAGCCTCTCCTCCTGGCGGCTTCTTAACGATATTCTTGTGTGGACACTTTGTGGCATAGTGTCCCAGCTCATGACAATTAAATCATTTAATATTCAAGATGTCCTTCTTCTTGTCACCATGACTGGAATATGATTTGGAATAGGATGACTCCCCCTTCCCTTTCTTCGACTTTCCAGCTAAGGCACAGTTCTCCTCATCATCATGCTTGGATGAGGATCCATCTTTGGTGTTCTGTCGTATCTCTTCTTGTACCAAGGTAGTCCACAATCGCTCCCTCTAGTAGCTTCTCCCTCCCATTAACTAAGTCCTGGTAGTTGTGTGAGCTCTTGGAATTCCTAGAAGTGTTAGGCTCACCATATCGTCTTCAGCGATTGTAATGCCAATACCTCCAATCTCATCCCGACATTAGGTGAACTTGGTCAAGTACTTTGGTATTATATCACCTTTCTTCATCTTGATCTTTCTGAGCTTTTCCTTCAATGCTATCTTCCTGTGGTCAATGTTGTTATGAAACAGGTTTGTCAAGGCCTTCCACATTGTAAATGGAGTTTCCTTACCATGGAGGTTCGAGACAATATGATCTCGAACTCCTTATAGGATAATCCTTCTCGCCTTTGCCACACACTTTCTCCAATCTACTAGATTTTGAGCATTAGTTGTTAGAGGCATAGGATTATCATTGTTTATGAATTCCTTAAGCCTGTTGTCTTCCAACACTGCCTCCATCCTAACCTTCCAAGTAATATAGTTTGAACTTCCCTCAAGGGAATATTCGAGCCTCAATCTGTAGAACGACATCCTGTTGGCTTTGAAGTATGATGCTGCAAATTCGATTTCTCCTACAAAATACAAACTCATATTCTCCTCTTTTATATTGATTTTAGCTCTGATACCATGTAGAAATTTCATGTAGATTCAAACTGCAGATTGTAATATGCTAAAACAATTTACTTGAATCTACTCTACTCATCAATGGAAACAGTAATTGATCGATGAAATCACGAAGCATAAAAATGAAAAATTCAATCACACCTAACACAATATTTTTTTGGGGAAAGCCACAGCTAAAAACCCCTACTATCTCTATATTTCATTAATCAGAAAATATGAGAATATTACAATGCTTTTCTCAAGCTCGAGAAACATCTTGACATTCCGAATATATCTCACTACTTCACAAACAAGCTCCAGCCAATACTTAGTCAAATCTGATGTCTTCTAAGATCCTATTTTCTTGTGCAGTGTCCTAGGGAATTATCCCATATTTAATTAGGAAATTCCCCATCCATAACTGCACAATCCATCATTGGCCTTCCTCTGATTGCATGCACCATTAGTTTAATTTAGATGATTTTACAACCAATAGTACACTTTCCTTATTGCCCATGGGGCTTTGGATTGATAAGGCACTCCTTGCAATAGGTCACCGGTTCAAATCCCCGTGGGTACCTAGGTTAGTCTAAACATAAAAAAAATAAAAAAAATAGTACACTTTCCTTGAACTCTTATATCAACTGGGTCTTTCCTTGATCTAACATGCATGAGTTAATTATGAGTGAATCTTTAGTTTACTAGTTGAGCAGTGCTAGTTACACCCCACTAATTCCTCAATTAGTTGCAACTAGTTTAATTGAATTTAACTCAGTTAAACTGAATTAAATAATTACAACTCAAAATAACTCAACATGGGCCCCTAAAATTTAGGAACCACTCTACATGACTCTAGATAGACTCCCGACTTGAATTAACTAAGCCAACTAAGTCAAATTAACTGAGTTAATTGATAGACTCCCAACTTGAATTAACCAAGCCAACTAAGTCAAATTAACTTAGTTAATTATTTCAAGTTGCTATGAGAATTAGAATTACAATCTAATTCCTAATTTAATTTAAGGACAAAATTAAATTAGGATTTTATTGTTGCATTTTTCAACAAATCTATTATTCATTAGATAAATCTATGGTAGGGGAATAATATACACAAGAAATACAATGAATTTTACCTACTTGGACACCCCTGTAACCATGTTTGTACTATTTCAAGTAATACCACATAAAACATCACCTATATATGAAATTTCACTATTGCATGTCATTGCGTACCTTGAAAGTTCACTAGGTTACACAACAATATATTTAGATAAGGCGATTGATCATCTTAGTGCACTGAGAACAAGACTCATGAAGATTACTCTCTAGCACCTAGGTAATTAGGTAGTAATCATAAGGGTATGATTGAGCCTCCTTAGGTGACACTCCAAGAGATTGGACTAAGTACTTTTGTTGGAACCTACACATATATTAAAAAGATATAGCACTTGACACTCCTTGGCCTTAGAACGTGTTGTGCCCTACAACAACCCCCCATTTCATATCATTACTATTCCAAAACTATAATATGAAATGGGTCCCTTTTTTTAATTTTTGTTTTTAAATTGGTATCAATTTAAAGTTCTATTTCAAAAAGGCTCGAAGAAATAAAAGAAAACATTACTAAAAGGCCTTTTCAATAAAGCCAATCAGAAAACCCCAACGTAAAACAATTTACCTTTATCATTGCGATAAAGCGATCGCAAGATCGCATATCACAATGACAAAGAGAGACCACACTTAAGGGACATCTTGATTTTCACCGATGCGAAATCACTATCGGATATCGGCAAAGCATAAAGTAACACAATTAAACAACCCCTTGTTCTGATGCGATGCGAAATCGGAAATCGGAAATCGACGATAATGCTTAAGTACAAATAAGCTCCCTCTCGCCCCGATGCGATGCGACATCGCTATCGGTGATTGGTGACTCACCATGCCCACATTCTAAACGGCCCTACTCGCTACTCCCGACGTGATGCGATATCGCTATCGGCGATCGAGGATTACAAATGGAACCAAAGCAATGACTTAGGATTTTCCTGACGCCCGATTGCGAAAAGGGTAAAAGCGCAGTTTTCAAAGTAAAAATCATAAAGGCAGTTTAATACGATTTATTCGTAATTAAGGGAATATCTCTTGAAAATATGCTCATCCACGTTCAACCGCCAAATCGCCCAAGGCATGATTCAAATAAATCATTCGGCCATTAACTGAAACGACTGGTATTAATGAGATTGGCAGGCCTTAACGACCATTTAATGAAAACAGAATGCTTGCGATCTATTCACAGATTTGATCCGAAAGCCATCTCAAGTCAATTGATCACCATGAATGCATCAAGATATATATACCTCAGTCTATTCAATTCATGTTATTGTTGCCTGTATTACGCCTATCTTTCGCTCTGTGCAGGACTCTTCCACAGAGACAGATTTGAGTGGTATGGGAAACAAGTCCAAAAACACTACAATGCATACTGCTTCGCCAGTGGCAGGGCAATTTGTTGTTGATTCAGGCGGTAAAAAGAAAGGGCTTATATCAGATACGACGTGCCTGGGACTTAGCAGGGCCACTTGGCAAGGAACATATAATTTGATTGAAGTCGAAGAGCCGAAGGTGACCGGGATACAAGTCTCATGCGATAGTACCAGCAAATCCAAGGCCAATCTAAAAGACTTGGCCAATTCCTTTCTACATAGAATAGTGGCCCGGGAGAAAATTCTCCCATACACGGATGTTTTCAGGTGGGCAATCCAAGAGATCCCAATTACCGACAGAATGTTTAGCACTGCAGATGGGAGGATTTTCGGTTCTTTTCGAGCCGCAGATCTAAGGCAAATGTATCACCTACCGGCAGAAGAGAAAAAGTATAATACGACATTTCTGGAGAAATTCCGAGCAAAGAACGAGACCGAGTCTGAACCGATTCGAGGCTGGAGACAAAATCCAGCAAAGCACAAGCATGAATCCTCGGGTAAGTACTTAGTCGACTCCCTATGTTCTCCTTACTGCTATGCTGGAATTATGTTGTGTAGGCTACGGGGATTGCACGACTCTGCCAATTTTACCATAGAAATGGTCCCCTTAATGGAGGCGGCATGTAGTGGCGATATTATGGATTGGGCGGATATATTATCCGACAAGTTAGCCAAGGCCATTCTTAATTTTAGATTTAACTCTCGCGTCACAGAGAGGTTCATTCCGCCATTTTATTACAGCGCATATGTATTGGATGTTTTATGTTTTAATTCTGAGTTTCCTCTGCTCGGATGGAGGTGGACGTCTTAAGACCCCACACCCATCGACATATATCATCAAAAGTTATGGAAAACCAACTACAAACACCACCTCTATCAAATCTGCAATGATTTCATGCTGCCAATTTATTACTCCATTTTTGATAAGCCTGTCCCGAAGATTTTTGAACAAGCAGGGGTAGATTTAACCACAGTAGAAAGTTGGTTTGGAGAGGAGAAGTTTACCTACATTAGAGTTTTTGGCAGTCAGGCCAGGCCCCATGTGCTCCCACTTTACATCCCTGATAAGTTACTTGCCAGGGAAGTAGCTTATCAAATCAATATTGATGGGGTTACTCAGACCCTGAAAAAAGTCAAAAAGCATGTCTGGCCCTATTTTCCCTTACGAATTGGAATTTATACCCTGCATGATATCAAACATGCAGAGAAGGAAGCTAGGAAGATAAATTCGCTGACTCTAGCTACTCTGCCAAGCAGGCAATATGATCCAAGGAAAATCGCTTACAATGCACTCGACCAGGCCAGATTGGGCAAGGTCGAGCACAAAGAAGACATATTCGAGGATTTGTTTGCATCGACCAAATCACTGTATCAACTTAAATCGCTTGCTAGAAATTTATACAACGATGAGGGGCTAGCTGAATTTGACAGAATTAGAGAACAGAGGTTGCAAACTCTGCCTCTAGACCTGTTAGCGACTACTCCAACGACAACAAAATCAAGCGAGCCTAAGAAACAAAGTCATACGCCACCTTCTACTACATCAAAGCAGTAGGAAGAGGTACATAATCATAGGCAGGAAGAAACCCAGGAAAATGTGCAGAGGCAGGATGAAACCCTGGCGAAAGCCCAAGAAGAGAGTAGCTCTAAAATTAATGATGATACACAAATTGATCCAAATTTGCTCGAGCAATGGCATCAATTCAATTCAATCATTGGCAACCTAGAGTACTCGAAATATGATGAGGTTTCTAAAGACGGCGACACAAGGAAGCGACATCAAAACAGGTTTCAGGTGAAACCAACGACTTACCCAAATCAAAAGAAACAGAAATAATTCCTAAGGATCCATCGGGTGAAATCATTTTGAAAATTGAAGAAATTCCCCCTTTGGATGTATTTTATATCCCTAAGCATAAAGCTATTGTAAAGTGACAGAGGAAAAGGAGAAGGGCTGATCAACCTTCTCTATTCCCTGAATTAACAGTGACGGACAATGTTGTGTAGAAAGAGGAATTTGACCCCTCCGATGACTTAACCAAGCTATCACAATACGCTGGAGCATATTCGGCAGTGACCATTGGTAAAGCATCGGAGGTGAGCAGTTTATTGAAAGCGAAGGATCAAGACATCTTTTCGCTACAGGCGCAATTATCGGAAGTTCAGCAGAAGGCGGAACAGGCGGAGCAGGAATTGCTAGTACAACAGCAAAACAATTATCAGCTGACTAAGAAATTACAAGAGGATAAACAGAGGATTGACGAGAGCGCAATCCAAAGACAAAAGGAACTATCAGAAACATTGGAGCAATTAAGAATATCGACTGAGGGAACGATAAAAGCTAAAGATGAACAAATCGCTCAATTGTCAACTCAAATTGAGTAAATGAAAAGACTCCCTCAGGTAGATGAGTTCAAAGTAGAGGTGCTTCAATTGAGTAAGGCATTGATTAATTAGGTTAAGCTCCTATGTTAGCAAATTACACAATCATAACCATTGTGCGAGTTAGTAGCATCCATAAGCGAAAAGGTAGAAAAGGCAAGGACCGATTTGGATCAGGTCGAAGAAACACTGACAAGTTTTCTAGAATGGCAAGATTCTGATCAAGGCCAGGCGACTAATCTACCAAGAATTATGGAATCACACAAAGAAATATTGTTTACAGAATGGCAATCACAGTTAATGAAGGCAGAAAGAGCGATTTTTAGATGCAAAGCAACCACTGGTAATTTGGTTGAATTAGTAAGTAATACGTTTTATTTGTATAATATGATTTCCCAATGTACTCCACGCCAATTAATAGCGACAAAGATGTTGGAGCATTCATGCTACCCGAAGCTGGAGAAAAATGGAAGATTAATTGTGGGGATCAACAGTTTAACATGGGATGCCTATTGGTTCTTCTTAGTGAAGCCATACAGCCAAAGAGCTACCTTAAAATGCCTTACAGATGCTATTGGGTATATCATACCCGACATTTAGGATGCCACCTTTGCTGCCCAATTCATCTTGCGCCTCAATAGACCACTAGAAGTGGAGCCGATGCTTGCGATAAGCCAACTCAAGTTTAAAGGAAAACAACCTGAGTCATGATTCACATCGCCGACTGCCAGATCGCCCCAAGGAGATAGATCGCATTTACTGATGCCAATTTAGTAGGATTTTTTTCATAGATTTTTTTTAGCTTAGAGTAGTATTTATAGACCCTTTCATGCATTTAGAAAAGGGTCGTAAAGTTTTGTATATGACTTAAACCCTGAAGTTGCACTATTGTACTTCAGGGATATTCTTTTATGAAACTGGACCAATTATTCTGCGTTTAATGAGGAAAGTTTTTATGCAAATGTGCACTACTGTCTTTGTTTAAAAGCATTTCTGTGTTGAAGGAAGAATTGTGAATAGCGATTGATATCTGGAATTGATTAGCAGCTCACATGGTACTATTATCTGCGTCTGTACTCATTCCTATTATTTGAATTGTTATTTAAGTGCTCTTGCTATTATCGCTTATATATATATGTGCTTTTCGCAACATCCTTTATGCATCCCACTATTGGTTGTCTATAGCATGCTTCTCTTTCAATCGTATATATGTATCGATGATATAAATAGTGAACGCAGTAATTTGTATTAATCGCTTCATTATGACTATTCATATGAAGTAATCTTTGAATGATTGAATATCTCATGTTTATTTTACAGAGTCATCTATATTCCTGTTAAATAGATAAGGATTATTTATTGCTGCATTCCGAATGAATAAGTTGTTCCCGGGATTAGTATTAGTTTCCCTTTTTTTGCCAATAGAATAAGCTAGTCGCCTATCACCAAAAGCAAACTATTCATCACCCATCCATCCCTTTTATTTATTATCGGGAAACTAGTCCCGTCATCTCTAGTCGGAGCCACCATCCCAAACGGAAAAGGAGCTGTACCAAGGTCCGGACCGGGTGGTTATCCCCCAATGTTGTTGCAGCGATTTTCGAGGCCTCAACATTTCTAGCGCTAGAAGGAGGGCCATCTGCTATGAATGGCGAGTAAGCCAACACCTCCAAACCATTCAAAGAGTAATTCACCCTCCACCTCTCCTCGAACATCTCGTTCGCATTTTTAATCTCCAGTATCCAGATGAGACGAAGAAGGATCAACCACTACTGCTCAATTACATCATACTTCAGAACACTTAAGTCCAAAGTCCCTTGAAGTTCAATCCATCATGCATAAACTTCAAGGCTTCTCAATTTCGCCTCCTAGATCTGAAGTATCACAAGGCAGTCAGACTTCGCAATTTCGCTTACCCCCTCACCTTACCAGACTCCAAAGCGAAAAGCTTGTTATTGAACCACCTGAGTTTCCTTTACCCGAGAGGAAAAGGATTAAAAAGACCGCTGAAGGTTCTGGTAGTGAAACCTTTTCTCCATCATCTTCCATTTCATCATCACCTGTGTGAAGTCAAACACCACTTCACCACTACATATCGTTGTTCACCAAGGGACTTCATCTCAAACATCGCAATCTTTTCAGTTTGTACTTTTACCTCCCCCTCAAGCACCTGGAACACCACAAGAAATCGTTGGTACTCCTAAAATGGCTCAAAGACCATGGAGAAGTCCTGGTGCAGTCACCATGCATGCACCTTTACATCCGTTACCCGATTACCCCGAAAAATGGCTACCCAAGTTCAATCCAGATGCTGGAACTTCGGCAGAAGAACACATAAACAATTTTAAGTTGTCAGTCAATCTAAAGGGAGTCACTGAAGAAGATGTGGTAGTAAGATTGTTTCCCTATTCACTACAAGGATCTGCAGGGTCTTGGTATTTTTCCTTGCCCTTTGGATCCATCACAAGTTGGAATATCTTCCAGGAACAATTTCTCACTAAATACGGCGATGACAGATCCTTAGCTACACTTGTCCATGACCTTTCCAATTTAAGGATCGAGTCAAGAGAACCCATTAAGGAGTTCAACTCCCGATTCAACAAACTCTTGAACAAAATCCCCACTGATGATAAGCCAAGCGAACAAGTTAGAAGCGACTGGTATATCACTGCTTTACCTTCGAACATAGCCATATTTTTGGATAGGGATAAACAACCTACATTGGATGAAAACATGAAGGAAGAACTCGCTGTGGAAAAAAGTGTAATCGCCTTAGAAAAGAAAACTGCCCTGGAAGAACGAAAATCTAAAAAAGTGTCCTTTAAAGATGACTCGAAGAAAAAGATCACTGAGGATCCATATGACATGGAGGGCCTTCAGAAATTCCTTAAAACCATGTCGAACGAAATGGTTGAGATCAAGAAACAAGTATCAAAATCCTCAACGAAGAAACCATATAGGAATTTTTCCAAGAAGCGAGTCTAAGCCTTCCAAATGTGATATTTCATACGCAGCTCGGATCCTAAAGGAAGAAGAAGAGGAAGAACAGGTACTACCATCTGAAGAAGAAAGAAGAGGAGTAGTGAATGGTCATGGGATGTGGGACTTTCTATCCCTAATTCCGATACCTGACGCTGAGCAAGAAGCCTTTTCCTGTCACTACAAGGGAGTAAGCTACTCCCGAACCTGTTCAAGCTAATTTCCAAAGAAAGGGAGTGCTGGAACCCAATCACTGCAAAGGAAAGGTTCCCGCAAGGGAAGCCCGCCACGTAGTTATCTTCAGGGGAATCAAGCCATCATCCTCCACTACACCTTCGTCAGTCTAAGACATTGGTAGTTTATGATTCGATGGATTATAATATTGTCGATGACATGAAGAAAACTAAGGCAAACATCACCATGTTTGAACTTAGTAAATTAAAACATTAGCAAAAATTACTACTCAAAGAACTTAACGTTGTTCCTTCTTCACCTCTTTGCACCACTAAAGCTGCAAGCAATTCAGGACAACCACCTTCTAGTAGAGTTGAGGAAACTCACACAATTCTAATTGGAGATAGATCAAACTCCCATACCCCTCCTTTCCTCTTAACCTATGAAATTTATAATCGAAATCTACGCAACTGCTTAATTGATTCTAGGGCATCCTCGAATATAATTCCTGCTTCAGTTTTCTCTAAACTGAATATAGAACCCCACAAGTCTTCTATTCACATTGTGAAGTTAGATAGAACTAAGGTTCAAGTTCTAGGGGAAATAAACTCTGTAACGATCAGGTTATCGGTGGATCCACGAATAGTCCAAAGGATCGATATTCTAGTCGTTGATATACCTGAATTCTATGGGTTGATTTTAAGCAGGGATTGGTCAGAAAAAACTCCATGGGTATATCTCCACCGATTGGTCCCATATGTGGCTCCCCTATAAGGGCAAGCCCAATCAAATAAGGATCGATTGAGAGAAACATATGACCCACACTTTTACAGAATTTGAACAATAAAATCAACCAGTCACGTTCAACAACAATATCCTAGGAAATTATTCCTCCAAGTCATTTTTTGGCAATTACATTGCCCAACCATCTCCTTTCTCAATTAACAATTTCGCAACACAAATTGAAAATTTTTCACAGAACGACAGGTCTAAATGTGTTAATGTTACTGAGAATGTTGTAACAAGAATTGTAGATAATTCATTTTGGTCTTTATATTTTGATGGATCTAAGTCTAGTGAAGGATCAGGAGCAGGATACATTTTGGTCAGCCCGCAAGGAGAAAAACAATGATGTCTTGTAGATTAGAATTTGGATGCACCAATAACACAGCCGAGTACGAAGCATTAGTCCAAGGACTCTACAAAGCGATCGGCCTCAAAGTTCAATACTTAAAGGTCTTTGGCGATTCCGATATTATTGTTAAACAGGTAAGGAATACAATTCTATGTCTTTCCAACCATCTCAAGCATTATCAATCGCTGGTACAAGAGCTCACTTCCCATTTTTTAGCATTCAATATTTCTTCCATTCCCAGGTCGTAAAATTCGGCAGCCGACTTGCTAGCCAATGTCGCTTCCAAGCTACTCCCTTCCGAAGACTATAGTCCAGATAGGTTTTCAGTAGAATTACTTTTTAAGCCATCCATTCCTGACAATGTAACCAATTGGAGAGTGTTTAACCATGATGATGACATTTTACAATTTCTAACCTCCGAAAAATCCTATGATAATCAAATCATTGAGGAAGACGAGCACGATACTCAAATGCAAGGTAAACAAGAGGAAAACTCAATCCCTAAGCGCGTAGTGAATCTTGAAGACCTTTATGATATTAAAGTCAGGTTTAAACCTGTGTCTAATACAAAGCTCCAGAGCTCTACCTTAAGGTTTGAATTAATAAACCTTGGCACCGAACTGAATCCTCAAAACATTAATTTAGGATTAGGACTTTCCATAGAGGAAAAAGAAGCATTAATTAGTCTGTTACGAAAGAATAAACATGTTTTCGCTTGGAAATATGATGATCTAAAAATGTATGATACATCTATTATTCAGCACACTATTCCAATGCTTCCCGAACAGAAACCAGTTCAACAAAAGCTGAGAAAAATACATCCAAACTTAGAGGGTCAAATAAAATCGGAACTCAATAAACTCTTGAAAGCTAAGAGTATTTTTCATGTACGACACTCAAACTAGGTCTCCAATATGGTACCAGTCAGAAAGAAAAATGGCGACATAAGGATTTGTATTGATTTCAAAAATTTAAATAAGGAAAGTCTAAAAGATAATTTCCATTACCCACGATGGAGCAGATACTCCAATCAGTGGCAGGCTCAGAGTTAATGTCCTTCTTGGACGGGTTTTCAGGGTATAACCAAATTTTGGTCTACCCCGATGACCGACTCAAAACCACATTCAGAACAAAATGGGGAACATATGCATATCAGAAAATGCCCTTTGGACTGATTAATGCTGGAGCCACTTTTCAAAGAGCGATGGATATCGCTTTCAAAGGGTTAATTAATAGAATAGTAGTCGTCTATTTAGATGACATTACTGTATTTTCTAAAGAGAGATCCAACCACTTGCATGATTTGAATCAAATATTTCAACGCTGTAAGAAATACGATATTTCTCTAAACCCTAAGAAATCCTTTTTCTCTCTTGATCAAGGTAAGCTCCTAGGCTTTATTGTATCTAAAGATAGCATCTATATTGATCCAGACAGGATTAAAGAAATCTCTTAAATCCATTTTCCTCATAATAAGAAATCCATGCAGTCATTTTTAGACCAAATCAATTTTGTAAAAATATTCGTTCCAGACTTTTCTCAAATTATTTTACCACTTCAAACTATGATTAAGAAAAATTCAATCTTTAAATGGGGATCACCAGAAAAGGAAGCATTTGAACTAATCAAACAATCAATAATCAATGCCCTGGCTCTAAATACTCCAAATTTTTCTAATCATTTTACATTGTATACCATCGCATCTGATTGCTCTTATGCTGAAGTACTTACATAGATCAACGATCATGATTTGGAAGCACCGATTTCATTCTATAGCTCAAATCTTCAAGGTGCAGAACTAAACTACTCTGAAGTAGAAAAACAAGCCTTTGCTGTATATAAAGTGGTTAAACATTACAGACCTTTCCTTTTAAAAGCCCATACAAAGGTTATAGTTGCTTTCTCCTCAGTTAGGCAACTATTAATCCAAAGAGAACTAGGAGAAAAAAGGGCAAATTGGGTAACAACACTTCAAGAATATGACCTAGAGATCAAGCCAGCAAAGATTGTTAGAGGCCAAGGTTTTTGCAGGTTATTGGCAGGAGCATCCAACATTCTGGAATCAAGCGATACAGATCAATTTGAAACCATCAACCAGATAAGTATCATTGACTCTGAATCACAGTATACTGATTTAATATTTTACTTGAAAAATGGATATGCACCTCCCAACTTGTCCTACAAAAACAAAAGTGCCATAAGATTGAAAGCAAAAAATTTTACCATTATTGATGATGTGCTTTTTAGGCAAAATTATGATTCCGTTTTATTAAGATGCCTTGAAAAATCAGAAGCACAAAGGGTCTTGCAGGAATTGCATGATGGACCAGCAGGTGGCCACTTCGGAGCTGATACCACAGCTCACAAAGTCATCCATGTTGGGTATTACTGGCCCACTCTGTTTAGAGATGCTCATGAATATGTAAGGAAATGCTGAAATTGTCAAACTTCAAATGGAAGACAAAGGAAATCAGCCTTCCCTCTGCAACCGGTCAACATCGAACAGCCATTTGAGTAATGGGGATTGGACATTATCGGAGCAATTACCCCAAATTCTTCCAAACAGCATAAATATATCCTCATTGCTACTGATTACTTTACCAAGTGGGTTGAAGCGATTCCGTTAAAGACAACAAACTCTGAAGCCATTATTGAATTTATAGACCAATTCATCATTAACAGGTTTGGTGTCCCAAATGCTCTTGTTTTTGATAACGTATCTTACTTTTCAGGCAATGCTATGTTTGATTTCGCAATCAAAAGAGGATTCAAACTCAAATATTCTGCTAACTATTA